>WYDI02042436.1:57296-94567 GCA_009867235.2 Psittacus erithacus
GTGTGTGTGTGTGTGTGCTATGAAATGTAAATTAGGACTCCCTCAAAAACCTGAAAAATTGCACTTATCTAAATCTCACAGGATTAAGAGGGCAATAATTCAAATAATATTTCTTGCCAAGAAATGTGAAGCTAGGCTCTGCAGACGTTCTGGACAAAGAGAAAGACCTATTAGCATATATGACAGTTGTTTCGCTGCACATGCAGCTCCAAATCAAATTTGCAAACCAGTGAAACATCTGGAGAGGAGAGCCTCAGATGGTGAGAACCATCACAGTTATGGTAATACCCACGGTGTTTCTTTACCAAGCGTGATATGAAATTAAGTGATTAATATACATGATGATTACAACAGTTGACATAATTATCAAATACTGCAGGACTGCTGTGACTGAGGGGAGAGGGCTAGCCTGCAACTTCTGTTGTACCTCCCCCTTCCAAAAGAAAGCATCTACCGCTACTAAGTTCTTCTGAATATCGAAACATAATAATGATACTAATTCCTCATACACATTTGTGCCAAAATATATAAAATAAAAATATATTACAAGGACAAGCACAGCCCATAAAGATTTTCACTGCTTCATTATTTAGGCCCAACCAAGCATTTTATGAATTGTAGTTATTTATGATGTTTTATATACTCCGTGTTTGTTTATGCCCAAAAGGTTCATGTACTTCCTCAATGCGGCTCTTCATCATGCAACAGCAAGACAGGTCAGACTTCAGACTGCACCGCAAGGGTCTTATTTTCATTTCCTTGCAGGCTGTCTATCCTGCAAACACTTAGCCATGTGTTTAACTTTATGTATACAAGTAGTCTCACTGAACTCATTCATGAAATTCTAGCCTTATTTAAATTGCCACAGGTTTTACCATTGACTCTGGCTGGACCCATATTTCATCTAATGGGACTATTTACATCTGAAAAGCTGAACACATGCCCAAGTGTTTATAAAAATGAAGTCTTAGCAGCAAAGCCAAGGCATACACTGCCATTTTATCTCTTACTGGCATGTTACATGACCTACAGAATTATTTGCTTTTATCTTGACTTTAACCAAGTTAGGACACAAGAAACAGATCATCAATAAAGCAGATTATTAGGTTGTACTTTTCCTCCCTTTTGGATATTACTAACCAGGTTATTCATACTCTCTAATCTGCTATTTTTTTCCATTCCAATAAGCATGAAATAGTTGATGCTATATCATTTAGGCACAAACACTGATTTTGCTTAGCTGGAGAGTTCATTTGTACTACAAAAAAGAATAAACTTCATGCACGTACAAAAGACATACAGAAAAACAGATTAGTGATTAGTAAGCCGCAGTTTGCTTTCTTTAATTACAACAGCAGCAATATTCAACCCACCTAAACTGAATTCAATTAAATCAAGGTTTAGTCAGTTCCTGAAGCAACAGCTGAAATATAATCCCTGCGCTTGCTTCCTCATTTAGTTTTAACATGGTTAGTGTAAGGTGACCCAAGTACCTAACTTCCAACCTTCAGCAGGAAGAAAAAAAGAAAACTCAGAAATTGCAAAGTCAACAGAGATCCTTTGCTACAGAAAGTAAAACTGTCGACATTCCTGCTGTACAGAAATTCGGAAAAACCACTAAACAAACAAAGGTGCTCTGAACACAAAAAACAACTTGAATTTTCTGATTACCATACTACTTACTGTATTTATGAGCTTAGAAACTCCTGAGGGCATAACCTGATACTAATTTAATCACTCTGCTGGAAGATCCACTGATTGCAGGGTCCATCCCTTCACTCCCTCCATGACCTGCATTGCTGGTACACACAAGACAGCATGCAAATATAGATAAGATGGAAAATTATGTCTGTTACTATATATGCAATTAAATATACATATTAAATGCAACCACCTTGTTATGCACAAGGTTCTTTTGCATTTTACAATACAAAATACAGCATGATAAGCAATATTCCTTAAGCAGTTTATTCTACAAGTGTGCTCATTTACTCTTAGCAAAGCACTAACTGGCATCACTTCAGGTTTGTGCTAAGAATTACCGCCGTATCTGATCTTCCTTAACAGGGCTGTGCTCTACTACTGCACAGATTTTATATAGGATTTTAGTCCATGAAAAATGAGGATGGAAAACAAATACGCTTCACTATCACTTATAGAAGCGTATATAGTGCTAACTTTCATAGTGTACACACAGATGTTTCTTCACAATTTCTCATCTTGAAAGAAGTATGCAAAACGAAGTGCTCTCAGTGCCCTTGCTGAAGCAAAAACATTCAGCCATCACTCCCACTGTGCTACGCAACGAACAGATGCCCCTGCACCCTTGCCCACACTAATATCCCGTGCAGTTTATACTTTAAAGTAGAATTGCTTAAGTTACACTAGACCAGAAGGAAATGAAATTTCAACAAACTGATTTTTATCCCACCAATTATTGAAAATTCTCATCTACATCATTTAGATTTTTCCTTAAATATTTAAAGAAAGAATAAGGCATAGGCATTAATACCTTTTATTCTTTTCCATACTTACACTTACCTGTGTCTTAGTTCTTTATTTTCATGCTTTAAAGTAATTTTACTTACTCAGAAAACAGTAACATAATGTTAGGATTCAGTAGTAAGAAAATGTGTTTTAAATCTTTTTGCTGTAAAATAAGCTTATAGAGTTTTTCACATCATTAACAATTAGCATAGTGTGAACATAAACTGAAACTCCCTGCCTATAATAAGCTACAAAATAGGGAGTCTCAACAAAATCTACAAATTTCAGTCTGCAGGATGTTCAGAACAAGCCAAGCACAGAGCCAAGTTGGTAAATTTAAATATCTCATGCAGCATGTGATCTCTGGAAACTGTGCATAACAGAGTGGATCCTAGCTTCAAGCTACTGTGTCGGACCTTTTCAAGAGACGTACATCATATTCATCACCATGGTACCTGCAGTCCTGCACTGCTCAATTTTCCTGCTTAGACAAGACTTTTTCTCCAACACTATCACCAAGGAGCCCAGAGATCTAGAGCTGCATAAAGAGCAGCAAACCTCTTTTTCTGCAACACCTGGTGATTTCCAAACACATCAACAGCTCAGAATCACAGTAGATTGAGCACTTAGCTTTGCGTCAGATGGACATACAGGTCCACTACACTTACAGGTATTCCTACACAGTAATTTTTGTAATTTTTTCAAGAGAGAAAAATTCCGAATATTAATACTATTATAAGCTAAGAGATTACACATGCAGCACACAACCAAGTGAAAGAATATTCCCTAAGGCCTTTCTTTTTTCTGGGATCCTTTCCTTACCTCACCAGATGCTTTCCCAGTCCCTCTACAAGATGGTCTTCAATTGTTTTCAGAAAGGATTGCACACATGGATTGCAATTGGAATATTTAGGGGAAAACAAAACGAACGAGTGAGCTGTCCCCTAGAGAGGTTTCCTGCAAAATCTCTCACAGATTTAACTGTACCTCAACAGATCAGTTTTGTTCACTTATAAACATCAACTTCTTATTAATATCCTTACATTAGTTTCTTCGTCAAGAGCTAGAAGCTCTGAATGCCAGAGGACCCACTAGCTTCCTGGTCCCTGGGTATTCAATCCTTCCTTTTGCTTTTAACCCTGTATCAGCCAGGCATAAAGCTTCAAGTACCAAAAGTCCATCACAAACCAGGGTAATTCAGGGTTCTGCTTTGAACATATACAAACCTGCTCATTCAACATTAACTGAAACAGAATTAGTGAGTCTTTGTTTTATTAAAATAAAGACGTACACTGCCACAGCAGAAGACTCAAAAGAAACCATGGCCAACCTGCCCTGGCTAAACAGCATCTATACATCTAGAAATTCTATGGAAAAGGGTGAGTATATAAAGTATCTTCCATTAAACTTCCCTTCTTTAAGCCCAAGCCATCATTTTAAAATCACCAGATGCTTTTATCAAGGCTCAAGCCATGCTGCACCAATACCATGCTGCCACAGACCTACTAAAGATGCTGTTTTGGCTGCCAAGAGTTTGCATTTCTGGCAGGAACAACGACAAAGGAAGCAGCAGCAGTAAGAAATGCAATGACTTGCATGGTAGCTTGGGGCACATACATACACACAGTCCCAGGCCCGCTCGGACAGAGGCAGCTTTCATCTCAGACTCCAACTGCCAGCAATGCTCCATGAGCCACATCCCACAACCATCTCCGTAACACAAGCTGAAGCTATTCAGCGCTGGTGCAGAGCTGCCTTCTGCTGTCATTTCAGATGCCAGGAAGAACATGAATATGACTGGCAGCAAACAGCACCATAGATGGTATACCAGGGTGATCCAGCTTGGGTTTTGCTTTTTTAGCATGAGGCAAACAACATGAGGAACCATCTTCATTGTGGCCTTTCCTCATACTTAAGTCTTCCGTCTTCTAAAAATGTGCACCTTGAGAAATCTCCAGAAGTGTGATGATTATTAAAGAGAAATACTAACATTTGTAACAAGCCAAGTTATTTACATAAAAGAGATGAGTAATGTACTGTGAAATGGAATAGAACATACAGCTACATCTTTTCATACAAATAGAAAATTTATTCCACTATATTGGTGTTACAAAGAAGCTATAAAGAACTGTTTGTGCTACAAAATTAAAGCTGCTATATACAAAATTGTTATTTTATTTGATTAAATTTTTTTATCATTCTCTTTAGTACTTTTTCCATTAGCAAGCTTTATTTATACAGCCATACAGCATTTAATTTTTAGATTTATTTTTTTTATGAAAAAGATGATTTTTTTAATGGGAACCTTAATTCAGATCAAAGTGCTTTTAAGAAGCCCAAGTTTTCTTCTGCTTTAATTACAAAAAAGTAAAAGATCAGAAGTTTAACTACAAGTAATTAATTAAAAAAATGAAAACTTTCTTCTGCAACTAACAATTATTTTGCAAGACCAATACTCCTCATCCTCTTGTCCTCCTAAAAAAAAAAAAAAACAAAAAACAAAAAACAAAAAAGAAACCAGGAAAAAAGAAAACTTTTAAAGTTTCCTCAAATACAACTGAAATTGTTTGAAGAACATGAAGCACATACACTGAAGTTTCATGGCATTTATTACAGGATAATTCATGATTTTGCAGCATGGAAATACACAGATAGATGCATACCATACCTAGAAGTACCTTCCCAGGAACTTTCAGGAGCTGGGAGCAAGCATGGAAGGTCAAAGGAAGGATGGCAGAATGGGAACAACTTCACCAGAGATTCGCAAACCAAACTTCCAAGCAAAGCTTCACAAATTATTTCAGAGTAGCCCAAGATGATTCACTGATGAAATTATGTTACCAACAAGGACAGCGAGGTGAACGCAGAGAGTTTATGTCTTAATCCAAGACATAAATTTTAGTTTTATCTAGAGGGCTGATGTACAACACACAAAATAAGGCTTAAGATCCTGCCTCACTTCTGAGCCTAATTTCTTTATCTTCTTATTAAAATGATTAAAAAAATCAACAATGTGGCTACACTAAGCAGTCAAGTCAAATACAGTATCAAGTAATAAAGGAGGCATGATAATACCTTCATCTTCACAAATCTGTTGGACATGAGAGGGTATGACAAGGCACAATGTTCCTTCAAATATGTTTTTATTTGAAAAGAAAAAAAAAAACAAACTATTTTTAAAAAGCATATGAAGCATAAAAAAGAGTATATACCATAAGGCTCATAGCCTACAGAGCAACAGCTACAAGTGGATTCTTCCACCCACAGAGTCACACTCAAGGCAGTGTGGGCTCCTTCCACTTCAGTAAGAAAATTACCCAGCGTTACTTGGGGTTAGAAAAGTTACTCTAATGGCCAGAGGCAACTGTGGGCATCTCATCTTAATTTCCAACTGGACCTAATCCCTTTCCCAGTAGTAGCCCAGTACGAGTCGACTCAAATAAAGGAGCCAGCCAAATATAACTGATCCTGACCCAGGAATGTTGTCAGGCTGTAAAATGAAACCAAGAACACTCCCATGTTAGCATCGTGCTTACAATATCACATACAGGCTAAAAGCGCCAACATGATCAACCTGCAGAAGAGAATCAACATAGTACTAAACTGCCTTGAAGGCACAGACACTGTGTGCTTTCAAAAGCAGATTTTTAAGCATAGTACTTAATGTGCTGCTTTGCACATTAAACAGTGAGATCCTCCTGTGCCTTCTCAAAAGGCCACCATCAAAAACGTTCTGAAAATGATGAAATCAAATCACACACGCACTAAAGACTCAAAGACACCAAAGTCCCAGAAGTGACTGATTTTTGGAGGGTTTCATCATTTTAAGGTTTCATGTTAGAGATGTGGAACAAATCAGCCATTTGCAGAAAATAAATTTATCCTGTATTAGGAGTTCTAGGTCTCCCCATGCTGCCTCCAAAGATGCTGACCTATTATTTTATAATCCAGAGACCTGCATCTCTCAAAGTGACTACTAAAAGTCTGTCAAATAGACAGACAATATGCATATATAAATAACTTCAATAGCACAACTCACATCCTCACTTACAGCACTTAGAGCAGCTTGAACTCTGAGTGTGCTAAAGCACACCTCAGGGAAACAGTCCAGACTGGAAGGCAAGCACAGCATCACTATGAGACACGTGGGTCCAAAACAAAGACCAGCCACACACTGAATAATTAGTGGTTAAATGACAATGGGGCAGACCACCTCTGCCTGCCTTCTAGAGGCAGCTTCAGTACACAAATGCTTGTCTCATCATGAAGTCTTTCATCTCCTGTTGGAATTTCGATGAAGTCATGGGGCTTTGTTTTATTTGTGATACTCCGCAATAAGGGGCTTGGCTGACCCCTATGTACATACAGGTTTATTTTCCTGGTACCAGTGTTAATTCTTCAAGATCTTTATAATGGACAACATTCCATGCCTTGGTTTTTTTTTTCCACAGAGTAATTCTGTCACCTTAAAAGTACTGCAAACACTTACAGAAACTATTTCCAGTGGAAGAGTATTTCTTAGTGCTTTACTCATACACAGGAACTCATAAGTGCTGGGTTTTTTATCAAAGTAAATAATGATTACCAGCTTCAATAGTTACTGCGCAAAACCTAAGAGCTATTTTAAACAGCATCAAGTGAGAAATATTCCCGTATAGAAGTTGGAGGCTAATGCTCCAAAGGCACTCCTGCTGCCCCAGGATGTTAGAAGCCTACGCTCTTATCAGCCAGGCACTGTCACCTGAAGAGTATCTGATTTACAGAGCCATCCAACTCCAAGCTACATTCCCTTGCATCAGAGGGAGAGAAAATTCTCAGTAAAGCAATTAAAAAGTGAAGTCACACTTACCAAGAGCAAGTAGCCAAGCAATTGGAAATGCTATGTACAGAAGTTAAACACTATCTCTAAGTTGGGACTGCAGACAAACATTTGCAGTGTGTGTATATATATATATATACATATCTTTTATTTAGGTGTTTGAGAGGGTTCAAAGACTAGTTTCATATCAGAAAGGTACCCTAAGCATAGGGCACAGGTCATTCTGCAGCAATGATGGGGAAGCATCACACCGGAGCATGATTCCTGGGCCCAGCACCGGTTATTAATTGTTACATGTAAAAAGCCAGAGCAGTAGGAAGAGAAGACAGGACAGAGATCTAGGAACAGTTTAGGCTGCTGCTGGGTGGGTTTGTTTCCATGACAATTTTGGTCACTGAAAAGTGACCCTGCTTCAAGAGTTCAAGTACTTTTTTGGGGTTTAAGTACACCAGGCACTGGCAAAGTCTTTACAGTGATAGTTCTGCTACCAATTGCTATCTTGTTTCTCTGAACCAATACTGGACTAGCAGACTAAAGCACATAGGAGTTAAAATCATACTATTTCTCATGAGCAAAATAGCCCAGAGTAATGCTAAGTTCAGAAAAACCCAACCCATCTGAATACTAAATTCAGAAAAAAAAACCCTATCCTTCTTTGAACCACAGGTCAGAGGTCAGGGTGGGGGTTTCTGAGTCTATGGACAGGCTGGTGAATAATAGGGGATGCCACAGACTAGTCCAGTCATCTAGCAGTAATGGTTTGTACCATCATGTGGAAAATCCTCATTCAATTACCTGTCAGTCTCTGGCTTCATGGGCCAGCTGGGACCAGGAGCACTGCTAAGGCCAATGCGCTTAACTCCTAGAAAGAAGGAAGTGCTCTGAGGCAGTCAACTGTGACCCTCCACAAATAAATTAAGGAGCCTTTGTGGCAGACTAATGGGAAATCTGTCCTACTCTCTGCTGCAAGACAGATGCCAAACACACACTTGGTCTCAAGTTTTAGGCATACAACAAAAAATCCACTATTTTGTTTACTATAGTGATGCATACGGCATAGACATCTACGCGCGTTTTGAGAGACTATCCTGATCTTAACAGGTTTTGAAGCATGGATACGAGCTATTTGAATAAACCTCTTGAAAGAGAATATCAAAAGAATTAAGATACAAAAGACAAAATGGTTTACACTGAGAGTATATTTTCTCTTGAAACAGCAATTAAAAAGAATTAAGAGACAAAGGAAAGAAGGGATAGGAAGCCAGTAAATGAGCATTATTTACCTCCAACTGAAACCTTTCACTATTCTCAAAAATTCTCATGAAGAAGAAAGGCTACCGCAGTAATTCGTAGTAAGGAATGCAATTATTCAAGTATTCCTACTATTTGTGGAAGCCACTTTTACTTTTTCACCCTTTTGAAGCTTAACAAAGCAGGAACAGCTAGGGGTGGCAAAGCATCAGAGCATATCAACTAGCCATCCCCACTTAGGGAGGCTGGGTGACCAAGTTTCATCAGCTTGATTTGGTCTGATTTACTGATTTTCTTTTTCCTTGAAGTGAAAGAGAGATTGACAGATTACTTGATCCTCATCTGCTGCTCTGGTGATACAGCACACTTCTTTGTTTCACAATGAGCTGTCATATACAAAGAGCAGCAATCTTGTGCTAGGCTGAAGCATCCTCCAAAGACAGAGCCAAAGCGCACACCACTGCCTTTGAAGAAGCCTGTTATGAGGCATTCATACATCCGCAAGATATTTCAACTGTGCTGAAGTAACAGTAGAGTCAACATGTTAAGGAATATTTAGGATGCAATTCCAAAAACCAATTTCCTCTGACTCTCTGACTTTTAATCAGCAATGGGCTAGCCTTTGCAGAAAAATGGTTTAGTATGGAGTTCTACAGAGAGTGAAACTGGGAAAGAAATTACAGGATTTACAACCTTCTCTCTCTTATTGGAGAGGGACCACCTGTGCAAGCAATAACACAAACCTCTCAAGTCTAGAGGACTACCCTGAGACTACAGGAATACAGCTCAAGAACCTGATCTAGAAGAAGTAAAATGAAATCCTATTGCCACCCTGATTTAAACAACCTGCTCACACAACAACCTCCCACTTTAGAAGAAAAAAAAAAAAAAGAAAGAAAAAAAAAATCCTAGAAGCCAACAACAAGGGAAGGGCAAACTTCCAGATGAGAGAGGCAAAGGAGCCCTAATTCATCACTCTTGCAGCTATCAGATGGTTAAATTGAGATGAGAGACTTCTGAGCAACTTTCACTCTGGCAAATGCAAAGAATTCAGAAGTGCAGCTGGAATACATATGGGAGATGCTGGAGAAAGTGGATCATATGAATTTGTAACTCCACTGTGTGCTGGATGAACTTCCTGCAGATGAGGCGCATCCTGTCGGTGACTCAGGGAGACTCTCCGTCTGCTAACAGTCATGAACTGATTCCCAGAACCAGCTAACAGAAGTGACACGGTTTAGTGCTATATATGCACAAGAATCTTAAAATAAAGCCTACAGAGACATAATTTCTCTTTTGCTTCCAAAAAATTTCTATACTACAGCATCTCCACTATGGAAAAAAAAAAGAAAGAAACAAAACCACTATCCCGATGAAACTAAGATTTCACATTTTGATCACAGTCTTTCCTTCAGCACAACTTTTTATGCAGCAACGCTTTTGAATCAAAAGCCAAATATATTTTTAGATTATATAAAACCAGAACTGGTATCATATTAATAGAACACTGCCATGCCAGGTTCACCCCATTAGATAACCAGTCATTGGTTCACTTGGTTGATACTACAATACAGTACCTGAAAACTATATGGCCCCAGTTACTCAGGCATCTTCTCTGGGTTATGCTGTTCTTTATTAACATGTTAAAGTCCCCAATTCACAAACAAATTATAGCAGTTTGAAATTAGCATGCAGAAGACATAACAGGAGTGACAAAGGGAAGACACCACAGAGAAAGCGTACAAGTCCCCATCTCCCCACTTTTTTCAGCCACCAGCTTCGCCGCCGGAATTCAGACGACTGCAGACAACTGCAAACTGAAGCTACTGGAAAGCTACTGCAGAGGTGTACTTGGAGCTGAAGAATTGAGACTAGATGACAAAAAGGGGGCATAAAAAAAAATCACAGATATAAATTAATAATCAAATATATGCACACAACAAGGAGACAGATGGCAAGCAATTTTCCCCAGTGTACTTATACTTGTTCTTCTAGTGCACGTATTTGGGTCACTTGCTAGATAAAATCTCATGTGGCAGACCCAACAGAGGTACTGTCGAATGGGCTCAGTCTGTTTTTAAATTATGAAAGTCTGACACTACAGGGTGAAGGCATTTATTAGGATTTCTTCAACATAGCTTGCAATATTACCTTGTAACTTAGAAACAAGTCTGCTGGAGATTTTCTACAATCAGCAAGGCTGCCCCATTCAGGCCTGCTAAATAAAATGCAGCACAAGCTAGAGAAAGTTGAACAGTGCTAGCAAATCTCATGGAACAGTCCTCACAGAGATTAGACAAATACGTATATATCTTCCAGAGCACCAATTTCATCAATGTGCCACAGAGAAAATACATCACTCAAGGTTAAAGATTCCTACTAATTCTCTCCTTTAAAATATGCCTTGCTTCTGACATTTGGGAAAAGAAAGGAACACCTCAATGGATTATTTGCTTTTGACATATTCTCTGTAGCAACACATGACCTCAGATATGCAGAGCACTAAATCTTCCACACCCCAGCTACAAACTGGCAGTGACCTGTCTTATTTAGCACAGGTCACATGAAGGACTACAACTTCAGTGCATGGCACCCACAGGTCACATTGCCTACTTTTGGGGGGGATATTAAGTGGCAGGGAAAAATAATTATGCAGATGTGTAAGCCTAATTGAAGCAACGGGTTTCCCTCCTGTAATGCTAGTAGGTATTAGCATAAACACAAAATGCGCGTGCAGAGATTAGCCCCCCTTAATCTGGGAAAAAGCTGTATTTAATGCAGTGCAACAAGGAAAGTCTTCAATACATGCACAGGAATGCAAACTCCATTTCTCCTTACACCCTGTTATCAGTTCCAAGAAGATTTTACTCAGCAGTAAATAAACCTTTATTAGCAAGCCACGTGAGCTTTCTGTGACATTAAAGCAACATCTAAATATTTTCCCCCCCTCATCCCCTTTCCACATTCATCTCTTCTTTTGGATTACTGCATCCAGCTTCAAATAAAACAAATAAGCAAAAATAGGGAATAAATATATTTATTGTTCCCAGATGAACAAGGAGGATATGAGTTGGGGGGAAAATTTCCACCTACTAATCCACACATGTATCAAGGAAATACCACAGCTGTTTGAGAATTACAGTAGCAGGGAACAGCATGGCAAAAGCTTGTGTTTTCTAGGTTTAGAGAAAAAGAAAACCAACATAATAAAGCAGCATTTCTTCTTTACACTGGTTCTCGGGTTTAGAGGCTGTCACTTTTATTCAAAGTAATCAATAAGTCAATTGATCAAAAAGATCACACGCTTGCACTGATTATGTGCATGCCACGTATCTGTCTAGCCGGAAACAAGTAAGGCAGACTAATGATGAAAAGAAAGAATGTATACATTTTCTTATTCAAGTTCCTCAGGCTTTCAATTCATTCAATATCAGTTTAATTGGGTGAAGGGTGAGAAATAAAATATTGAATCCTTTGATATAGAGTCATAAAGCCATGGCTACAAGCAAGTTTGTTATATCACTGTCCATACAGTCCTTGGTCTGGTGCCGCGCTGCTGCTAAAGTATTAACTTTTACCATTGGGAAATTGATTTTTTTATAAGAAGTTTTTATGATGCCACTTAATCTTACCCAACCTACATAAAAAAAAAAATATAGAAAGCAATTACAGATACCCTTTATATAGTAAGCTTGATCACTATATTAAAAAAAGAACAGTCTGATGTAATTTCAGTATAATGGCAAAGGAAGCAGGAAGTTATGGCAATGCGCTGCCCTCCTGAAACAAAACATTGCAGGGTCCTAGTTTAAATGCACAATCTTGGTTCACTTAAAGTTAGTACCATGATCCATCTCCCATATGGAGGGCTGTGTCCTACAGCTCCAGCATCAACCTCCTTTTCTAGTGTTATGTTTCAAGCCAGCTCCTGCAGGGCAGTGAGATTCTGTGATTACAGTTGAAAGAACACTTTGGGTCTGAGAGTCTGCCTCTTTGAATACAAACCTTTCTAGTTCAACAATTACTAGCATGCAACAGCCATTTCTGCTTTGCCCCTTCCAGTGCTGTAGTTGAAAAACATCCTAAGTAGATGACCCTGTGCACAGAAGTGCCATTAACTGGCTTTCAGAGCACTCCAGTGAATGCCTAAATCTTAGCTGCGATGATGAGAAGTACTTTATTTAGTTAGGAGGTAAACACATAAAGCAGTATTTTAGAACACTTCTTACAGTCTGGGATAAGTACTACTGAAGACAGTGCATGGTTCTTTTCCATCCTTCCTGAGATGACACTCAGATATCACTGTGTTTTACCTGCACTGGAACACACGCAGGTGAGATCAAGATTAACCTTGACCTTCACATCAATAACACCAAGTAGTCTGAACTGGCCAGCAGCACAGGCTTATGAGCATGTCCTTAAACAACCCAGTTTTGCCTAAATATTGCAACACAGGCTACTTAGGGTTATGTAAATATTCGACAACTCCTGCAGTTCTTAACTACAACAAGCGTTTAAAATAGTGTCAGTGCGTCAAAATATTCACTACCGGCTATTGATCCCACTCAGACCTTGCATTCAGGACAATGGCAGATATTTTTGCTTTTACTGTTTGTGAATGAAGCCTTGAAATGCTAAAATAGGTTCAAGAAAAATCATTGTAGATAATTGGAAGACTCACAAAAACCTCAAAATACTTAACTGCTTCACATCCTCGAGCGCATGTAAATGACCTGAAGCCTGAATCGCCACATTCTGCAGCCGACACTGTTCCCAGCCAGAGACCTAGAGCACGACTAACACTTGGCATTTACTTCCAGCATAATAGGTTTTATAGTAGCAACCCTCGAAAACAAAGGGGGCTTGGAGGGTGACGGCATTCTGGAAGCGGTGACAGATCCTTAAACACGGCAGGTGCACCATAATACAACTTAAGGAAGGAAAATTCCAAGTTTAGTAACTAATTGACTCCAGGACAGGCAGGTTATTTCCCAAGGCAAATGCCTAATCAAAGACATAACTGACCCTTTCGCATCCCATCAGCGCGTCGGGAAGTTCAGCTCATCCAGCAACATTTCTCCGCTCAGATGCATCCCTGACAACCCCCAACCGCCATACTTCCCCCCCTTCTCCGTACTTCCTCGCGTTCCTCCTCTCACAAGGGAGGCTCCAAGGCACCAACCCCGTTCGACAGCCGCTCGGGGAGTTACCGGTACCACGAACCGGTCCGGCGAAGCGGGGCCCCATCACAAGTTCACATGCAGAGGGACTCAAGCACTCCCCCCCGCGATCTCCGCCCCCACCCCGCAAGCGGCGGGACGGCCAGTTGCCGCCACCGGGAAGGATCCGAACCGGGCTGTCTCGGCAGCCGGGGAAGCTGCCCGGCTGCCCGCTCGCCACCAAGGAGGGGGGAGGCTGGTGAAAAGCTGTCAAAGTCAATCCGTGCTCACTTTTGGATGGGTTAATTCCAACGGAGCATGAATCACTCCAGGACAGTTAATAAGTTTAGCTAGGCGCGCTGCTCTCCCTAATACATTTTAATTATGCATCTGTTTTAATCGTGATAAGATTAAGACACCGGAAAAGGCACTGATGGGACTCTTCCCCGACTGCTGCTGAAGGCAGGTACACCCAGGAAAGGAGCAGGTAGGGAGTCCACCCCAGTCCAGTCCGGCTGCTCCCCTGCCACCGGCGGAGGGGCTCCGGTCTGGAGGAGCCCGACAACGAACAGCAACTTCCCGCTCTGAGCTCGATCCCGGCGGGGCGGGTGCCGGGAGGCGGCCGAGCGCCTCGGGGCCACGGCCCGTGTGGGAGCAGCCCGGAACACTCTAAGTTAAAGCAGCCGGTCCCGTCTCATTAGGAAGGAAGGGCTGGAGGAAACCGAGCCCGCGCGGGAGCTGTCACAGCCCCGGCGCCGCTGCGGCCAACCGGAGCCGAGGAACGGCCGGCACCCTCCGGCGCCGCCTTCGGTGCCCCGAGGGGGGCGGCTGCCGCCCTGCGCCCAGCAGGTGGGCAGCCCCCATTTGCCCGCCCAGCCCCGCCGCTCCCCGCCCTACCTGTCATCGTAGCAGAAGTCTGCACCCAGGGTGTTGAGGTACAGGGCGAGCCCCAGGGAGCTGCTCAACAACTCCGCGATCATCTCTCCGCCTGCCGCCGCTGCGCTCGCACCGGGGCAGCCCCCCTGCCCGGCCTCCCGCGCCAGCCCCGAAGCTGCTGCCCCTCGATCCCCCAGCACCGCGGGGAGCCGCTCCGCGCTCTGCCGGCGGCCGCAGCCTGACGGTGTCCCCCCGCGCCTCCGCCGGCCCCTACCCCATGGCAGCGGGGCGGGCAGCGAACAGAGCGCAGCGCGGCGGGGCTAAGCGCGGTTGGGCTCAGCGAAGCGCAGCGGCAGCTGCCGCCCTTCTCACGCGGCGCCTCGACACTACCGTAGCCCCGGCTCCCGCCTGCCCCGGCCCGCGCCCCCTGCACTACCAAGGCGGGCGCCGCCGCCGAGGCTCTGGGAGCGCCCGCGTGGGGCGCCCGGGGCTCCCACCGCGCCTGCGTGCGGGACCGCCCCTTGCCCGCCCCTCAGCCACGGCCCGCCTGCCGTCCCGCCCCGCGCCTGGTGCTGCGCTCCGCTCGTACGCGCTCCCGCACCCTCGCTTGCACTGGCGCAGTAGCGGTGCCGGCAGAGGCGTTGGCGCGGGCTGGTCAGTGCGCTGCGTCGGGCTTCCCCCGCTGCTGCCGCTGGCTTGGCACAGGCCTGTTCTTCAAGATTTTTTTTCTTCTTCCCTTTCTCCTTTTTCCTTTTTCCTTACTTTTTTTTTTTATCTCGCTTCTCTCTCTCTGCTTTCTGTCGGTTTTCTTTCTATTCAGTTTGTCTTTTTTTATTTCAGTTTTTCTTCCTTTTCCTCTTCCCCTTTATCTCTGTTTCCCCTTCCTCTTCTTCCCTTTACCATCTTTATTTTCCTTCTTTTCCGGTTTTCCCCCTTTTCGTCATTTTCCTCTGCTTCCCACCATTATGTCACATGGAAACTCCTTAGTAGGAAAAAGAGGTCCGGTTACTGAGTCCGGGATGCCAGAGCAGTGGCCCCACTCTCTCCCTTGCCCTCAGCCTGGTACTTCCCCCACTGGCTATGTGGACATCTGTGGGGAGCTCTTAGCTCAGCTTCCAGTCAAGCAAAACCACAGAAACTTGGCAGGGGGGCTGGCTGAAAATAAACACACCCCATGGCAATGAACGCTGCAGACTGGGGCTCCCTCAGGGCAGCCCCACAACAGGGCGGGGTCGTGCAGCCTAAGCCTGGTGCTGTGAGTGGGACTAGCAAATGGCCTGGGCAAGCAACCCAGCTATGAGAAATAAGTCACTGAAAGCATCTTCAGTAATTCATGGGATACAGAGGCATGAAGTTATGGAAAGGGTTTGGGTCCATCAAGCTGATTGTTTCCTTTTTCAAGAGAGTTTTATAAATGTTGCTCCCATTTACTGCTAGCCAGCCCTTTATATAACTGTTTCCTCATGATTTCCATCAAGTGGCGCACCACGCTGTCCCAGAAGAATGGGAGTCTGTGCATCAAGCTGTGTCTAATAAATTGAAGAGCTTTTAACAAGCTTTCTTTCTCCCCTATGTGATTATTTAATGCTGTTCTTTGCAACCTCAAAATATATTAAGTGCATTAAGACCTCTTTCAAGCAATGCTTAAAGTGCTCCTGTGAAGTCTGGTCTGTCACAAACGTCTCAGCTGCTTTTACTTAGATTCAGGAGGGGTGTTATCACCATCAGTGGCAGTAATTGCAGACATGGAGGAGGATGTGTTTTGTTCAAAATATTAAAGCTTTGAGGGGCCTTATTGAACCTGTTAGCGGATCACATTGATCTGGCATTAAAATTTCCAGCCTGAAGCGGAGAACACAGTAACCTAGATTTCAGAGGGTTGGTACGCTTTGTCAGAAGAACTTACTTTTGAACGCCAATTCTCAATGTGTTTCTGGACCTACTGCCAAGATCCCAATCATCATGACTTAGTCTTTCTTGCTGCGGAGGGATTGCTGCGCTTACAACACTAGATTTGCACAGCTCCTTCCTTGGAACATCCTAATAAACTCTGCATAAAAAGCAGTTATAATTACTGCTGAGTCACAGTGGCAGAAGTGTCATCTTCTCCATAAAAAGCATATGGGATTTTTCTTCAAAGAGGCAGGATTACTGGCTGGGGGAGATGAGCGTTGGCGGAAAAGCTTTTAGAAACAAAACAAATCCGCCAGTTTAACAAAGCCTGATGCTGGCTAATAAAACCAAATGTCGTGAAAGGGAAGGATGAAATGTGGAGAGCACCTAATCCCCTGGACATCCCCAGTGCTCCGGGGTGGCTGGAAGTAGCATTAGTGCTCCACCAGCCTGTCCAAGTGGATTTAGATGCACTCAGAAGAGTCCACAAAGTCTGCATCTTACAGAAACATTTCTCTGTATAAACAAAGGATAAGTGTTAACCCAACAGTGAGGGCTTTCTCTGATGGAGAACACCTGCTTTGCAGAAAGCTATAGATGGCAATGTGTGCATGTACCACCCCACCTGTCAGATCTGGGACCCCGCTTGCCAGGCCAGGCTGGGGGCAGCAGGTGTAAAGAGCTGACACAGAAAGCCGGAGACAAGTTCAACATGAAAATGATTGCCTTTGTCAAGTGAACAGCGCCTCAGGAGAAAACAAGGGGGTAAAAAAATTCAAAGCATGATAGAGGAATTCCTTCTCTTTCTTAGCTAATTTAAAGTAATAAATGCACTGGAGTCATGAACAATATTGTATCTCACCATTTCATCCAGAGAAATCAGATAACATTCTGAGTCATAGAAGATTTACAGTGTGATGTATCGTAATCACAATGTATCACAAAAGATAATTTAGAAGTTCAGATGTGTCACTAAGCAGACAGTTCCAAAATAACCTTCACTGCCAGAAAGTCATTGTCACAGACTCTGGTATCAGGGAAAAAGGAAGAGGTGGAGGGTTGTAACAACACATAATAATAACAGTAATTGTAACGATACCTAGTGTAATGCAGTCATAACAGCTGATCTGCTGTGTATAGCTTAGTAGACAAATTCACATACTATATTGCAAATATGGCAATCAAAAGCAATCTGTTTTAATACCACTCTGGAAATTTCTTCATTAAAGACATTATAGACTCTGAGTGGCTGTGCTACAATATACTTCACCTAAACTATATCTGAAAGATTAAGTTGTGGCACAGCACGTAGAAATACATGTCTGTCACAGTGACAGATTTGGTTAACCGGTCACTGACTATGAGACCTTAAATGTCAGGGTAATGCATGTGGTGCAGATCCCTCAACAGATTAGATTAGACACTTCAATTTCTATACACTGGGTTCATTTTCTGGAGCTTGTAGAAAATATTTGTGCCAACTTCCTCAAAGCATCTGAGAAGAGAAAAGCTGACCCTCTGAAAGCTGCTGGAATTTTTTATTAGAATGAGGTTACTGGGTATTAAACTATAGGAATAATCAAGTGGGATTTATTTATTTTTTTTTTTGCCAGTACTTATGCTCAGATACCATCAAATAAATGTCATAACACAATGTGCATAATTTTGAACAACCTAAATTACATCCGAAGATGTGGATGAGCCTCAGAAATATAAACTTTGGTGCATTTCAAAACACCCACACTGTTGCTGTTGTGAGCAGTCAAGGATAAGCTGGTATTATCTAACAAGGAAATTAAGTTAGTTGAACATGAACCAATGACCTCACTTTATCAGAAGTGGGGAAAGTGGGAAGAAAAGAATGTTTTGGCCAAGTGCCTCGTTCAGAATTACTCACTGATTCATAGAGGTAAAGTTGTTTGATTTTGTGGACAAACATCCAATCTGTTGTTTTCCCATCATGCTGGCAAGATCATATTAACTCTCAAAGAGACCAGTATTTCTGCTTTCTCTAAGAAATTGTTCTTTTTCTTTTGCTAGTGCTATGATAATAATAACATCAGCAATGACAAATGAAGTAAAAATAAGGTGCAACTGCAAAACAGTGAAATCTCATGGAAATCTGCATAAAATATGTCAGTAAAAACTAAACACATGCAGAAAAACCAAGCAACACAGGGCTTGGCTCAGTACTTGGAAGAGATTTTAGCTGAACACATTTCCTGAGGAAGTACATTTCCAGGAGGCACCAGTTCCTAGTTTAGATCAGTCAGTGGAGCTAGAGTATTGCTGCAGAGCTGGAGAGAGAAAGGAAAGGAGGAAAAAAAAAGTAAAAGTACATTTTAGCTTTACCTTATCTAATTATGCAATTATGCAGACTATCTCTAGGAAGAAGAAACATAAGAGCAAGAGTATCTGTGCAACTCACAGGTGAGCATATCTCAAGGAAGGTGATTGCTCCAAGTGGCTGTGATTAAAAAGGATAACACGTTTTATGGAAAAATTTAGGACTAGAACCTAAATCCATGGAGGGACTTCAACTTCTCATTCTTCAGAAAATTCTTCTATACCTTAGAGGAAGATGCCAGTGTGGTTTTTGTGTTCAGTTAACATCAGACAACCTGAAGTTTCAAAGTACCCGATTCTACAGAGTTAAAAGTCCCTATGCATCTAGATTGTCACTTGATGTTTTCAGACCCACCCAAAAAAGACACTGTTGTGTCACTTAAAGCTTTAGCATATCCTGAAGCTATGTCATAATTGCCAAACCAAGCCTTTTCTTGCTTCTCAGTGCTTGTGGGACCTGAGACAGGAGTGTGCAAAACAACACGTAGATGACTCTCTTTCAACTGGAGCCTGAACCAAGGACTCAGGAGACACAGAATGCCTTTGCCTAATCTGGAGAATGGATTTGAGCTGCAATGTCATAACTCTGAAGTTACTGCACCAAAGTCAGGCAGTCTGTGACAGAATGCTTTTCCATCCAAATTCTTCTGTTTAAATACAATATTCATTTATTCATTGTATGCAAGAGTAATTGCTTCTACACTGTTAATTAGGACATAGTGTATATGCAATCTGGAATCAGATGACTGTTCCAAATCAGGAAGGAAAAGGCAGATTGTGAGCCGGCACAGCTCTGGTAAAGAGCTTTAAAATATAAGGCATTTGTAATGAGGGCTAAGGGAGCTCCCCCCTAGATGATTATTTTTATGAAAACAAACTAATTTATATAGTCATCTGCCTCCAGAATATGTTCATTGATAAAAATTGTAAGGAAAAGGGGGTAGCTGTTTGCAGCTAAATTCTTGAATAAGAGCTAACATGTATTTCCACCATTTTTTGCAAAGTTATTGGTTTAATGTCCTGTTATAGTCAAGAAGAAAATGTTCAGATTAGGTTCTGCTCCCCTGTGATTAAAAAAGTCCCTCCAGATATTAAATGGGAAAACTGGGATTTTTTTTCTTACCCAGTACTCCAGCTGTCTCCATAGTAGACTTGCTCTCTCCTGTCAATTCCATCTTCAGATGCCTGAGCATTCCAGTTTAGGAATGCCTACTAAACTGACTGAGTTATCTTCACTCATATGCAGCAGGAAACAATGCATCTGAAATCCTGGAAGGATGCTCCAGTTTTCCATACTGTACCAATTGCTAATTAATTTGCTGTGGGATACTGTTGATTCATTTACTGATTTCTGGTGGTATGCTCATTACTGCTTGAAGTAAAAGAGCAGTAGCACAGCAAAAGGTACATTTTAGTCTCTTCTGAAGTGTCAAGGATTATTTTCTTTATGTTACTCCATTCTATACTAATCCTAGTCTGCTTTACCTATTTATCTTCCTTGTCCTTTGAGATAGCTCAAAGTAAGATCAAAAAGAGTTTTTAAGCCTTCTTGTTCAGAGTAAGTTGACCGCGTAAACTTACTAATTGCAGATATGTCAACTTGTCATCTCCAGAACATGAGCCTCTTTACTGCTTGTTTTCTCTTACTTCACGAAAATAGCAATATACCAGTTTTCTTTTTTTTTTTTGTAGTTCCTTTTATCAAAACAGCTCAAAGAAATACACGTTCTTAAAAGATGGCTCTGGAAGTAAATCAGAATTAACCTCATTTTACACCGGTGGAAATCAAGGCAACTGCCATTTGCATTGTTTATGCAGGTCATATAGGAACTCTGTAGCAGAAGAAGAATCTATCTGAGATCCCAGCCGTGATTCCCAGTCATTCACTTGCTATCATCATGAGATCATCCTTCCTTTAGCAGTAATTGATATTTCCTTAGACAAAACACAATGGAATTATCCTAGGGATTAATTTGGCCTAAAATGCTAATTCTGAGAAAAGTCCTTCTTGGCAGATGGATGCCTGCAACATAACTAAGAAGCCTGGATTTTGTGCAGGTGGAGGATAGGGAGTATGAGTGGTATATCATATCCTGCCTCTCATCATTTCTTGGCAGAAGCATTGTCCAGTAGATGGAAAAGCTTCATCATCAGCTGAAAATCTGTTTCTTGTCATCTCTTTTCCATAGAAAGAAACGAGTTGTCATGCTGTCCACCAGTCCTCTACTTTTCAGGGCACTGACATTTCCTCTCTGATGCAGATGTTAAAAGACAGTTTTTTAGTCTGGCTCTGTCTACTTCTACTTCATTTGTCCTTCAAGTGTACAACCTGAGATATAGGCTGTGAAAATTGGACAAAAAAATGATACGTCTCTATGGCAGCAATATCAGACCTTTGTCCCATGGCAGAGCAAAACCAGCCAAAGATGTGAGTGCAATTTCCGCCTCATTCCCTGCAGATTTTTTACAGAATAACCTAATTTACTTCTTTACTTCTGTATAATCTTGGCTTCCTGCTGTACAAGCATGAAGTAAAGGCAGGAAAACTATGATTATTTTACTCTTATTTTAGAGAGAACATGTCAGCATTACCAAAACACATCTAACATCAGCACAAGCACAATTCTCAAGAGTTAAATAAACAAGGGAAAATTATTATAAGGAGTAAACCTTTGAATCCCACTAAACAGAGTCAGTTTGATTTTTCGTTATAATTTTGGAACTAAATGACGTTTTGTATTGCAATGTAGACAAGTCCAGAGAGGATAGTCAAGGAGTTCTAGGCTCTTAATGAGCAATAAAGCAGAAAGAGCAACCAAATTAGCAGGAACTAAATTATTTCTTTGCCTCTGCTTGCATATTTTGAGAAATACCTGCTCTGTATATATGAAATCGTGACTGAAAATCTCAGATGACCACTGTCTCCATACTTTAAAATATAATTAACACATGTCAGCAATAAAGTCACATTAAATTTAATTTTGAATGGATAAAAGACATTATTATGTTGATTTAGAGCTAAGGCAATTGCTTGTTTTATTTGCAAACATGAAAAAATACAAAACATGAACCATTTGAGGGTTTTTTTTGTACATGAGATTTGTAGCAGAAGTTTAATCAGTTCGCTGGAGCATTCACAGCTTTTATCTGACTGCATAAAAGTGACTCAGGGTATGCAGGTGACTGGGATTTCTCCCCTGCTGTGCACACAGATAGATAGAGAACTGTATATTTTCTGGCATCACTGAGTCAATTGGTTTGCTACAGGATGTTACATATAGATGCTGTATCCCATTTACATTGGTATATGCCATAGGATGCAATGAAGTGAAGGTTACAGTCTCCAGTGTACACACCAAAAATAAAATTCTTTGGAGACCCTACTCAGGCACTTTTTTCTTGCATGTACACTGGCACAGGGCAGAGAACTCCATGCGTTTTGCCAAGTAGCAGCATTGTAATTTATTTAATCTTTCCTTATTTTTTTCTCTAGTAGTGTTTACTTACTTTGTTTGCTTGGGAAAATATGCCTAACTCTAGCTCCCATAAACTTTACCATCACCAAACTGGCCCATTTAGTACTTGTGCACTAGTAACAGCAAACCCGAACTTTGATCAGTCTCTAGTGACCTTTAGCAGAATTTTGCATCATGAGATTGTTTTTCATTATAATTTATAGATAAGGCTGGTAAAAAGAATGTTGTGCTTTCCATTTCCATTAGGAATTTTTGGAAAACAAAGGTATCCTAGCAAATGCATCTTGTGTCAAATACTTTCTGTGTGGAAGCTTTCATTTGGTTTCCTGAATCTGCTAGCAAGTGAAAGATGCAGCCTGCTCTGTCAGCAAAAGGATTTTCTCATATGCTAGCTACCATGTGGTTAAAACCATATTTTCTAGCCTAGGTACATTGTCCAAGATTTTGGATCATATTTGCAGCTGGTATAAATTGTCATAGCTTCAGCAGAACTGTCACAGTTTCTATCATCTTGGGTCTATTTCTCAATACTTAATACAGAGGGAAGCATGAAAAGAGATAAACAGGTCTAGGGAATGTTGACGTTTAAAATTCCTTCCTACCCTATTTTGCACAAGAAAGAGCATTACATTTGGCTATGTAAATAGATCCCAGATTTTAAAATAGCCAGGTTCTTTTCTGCCTCAAGGAGAAAGAAAGATATAAACCAGAATTATTGGCTTTCTGTAATATTTTATATTCAATTTTCTCTTGTTACGTTCATGCCATGTAATTGTGTGCACATGTGTACATGCGTGGTCCTTGTTGTACAGGGTTACAGCCAGATTCTTGTTCATGTGCCAGTGCTCTACCGGGGGTTCGGGGAGTTGCTATATACTCTCCTTTATTCTGTGTACAACAATGAATACCCTTCCTATATCTGCCAAATGCATGGTCTGATCCCATTGATATCCATTTGGCATGAGACTGTTATTCACTAACCCTTCACCACAGCTATTAATCACATGCACATGCAAAGTGCCGTTTGCAAGGGATGGGTTCTCATGTCTGCTTTGTTATCTTCTGTTATTAAAAGCTCTAATGCCCCTGTTCTGGCCTACTATTCCTCATCAGTCCATCACTGAAATACATATCCCTGAGTGATTCTAGGCTCTCCACCCCATTCCCAGTACCCACAAGTATGTACCTGTCCGAAGTGTGGAGCATATTCCAACTGCTTCCCGGAAACTGCCTTTTCCATTACCTCAGAGTTATCCCCCTTTTCCTGGACTCACCCTCAACAGTCTACTGTTGTATGTTGCAGCTTTGGAGAAAGCCACCCATTTTGAACATATAACTGACTGCAAATCTTCATTTTTCATCTGATTTGCTCTGAGAGACTGACTTGCCTAATTTG
Organism: Psittacus erithacus; assembly: GCA_009867235.2. Lineage (NCBI taxonomy): Eukaryota > Metazoa > Chordata > Aves > Psittaciformes > Psittacidae > Psittacus > Psittacus erithacus. The sequence continues at coordinate 81,000 of WYDI02042436.1, forward strand.
GATCGATTTGGACAGTTTTCATTAGCAACAGCAAACGGTAGTTGGCTGAAATGTTCCTGTGACACAATCATCTATGTGTACATATAACCCACAAACAACCCACAAAGTACTTTTTTTTTCTCTTGGTCACAGCTGAAATCAGATAAGAAAAAGTTTCTTTATTTGCAATTCCAACCCTTCTTAAACAAAAATTTCCCTTTAACTTTGAAAGAGGCCTGACAAAAGTTAGTCATGAATACTGCCAGATAAGCACTGCCCCAGGGCTACACAGAGCAGCACCAGCCAGGCAAAAGAGCTACCAAACAAGACTCCAAAAAATGTTAATAGCTACCCAAGAGCTTTATCAGCCAAAGGGAACTTAGTCATGAGCCTGATTTTGTGAGGAAGGGGTCAAACCCTTAGTTCACTGAAGTCAGCATTGCTTTGGTACAAAGACAGCAATTAAGTTGGCTGAGCATCTCACATAGGATGTCTGTAAATGTATCTTTTCCATCTTTGCCATACACGCTATGGGAAAAGACTGTAACACTGTTTACACAAAAAAAGAGAAATGTCTGATTTTTGCGTATATTTGAAATCAGCTTCAGAGAACATTTCTGATACTCTTTATAACATGCATTCTAAAAGCAAACCTTCAGTGGCAAAACATATGGAATAATAAATTGTTTTTCAGTAGAAAAAATAAACTCCTGTCACAGGGACACATTTATCTGATTCATATTCTCCAGTGATCACTTTTATTGCAGCTTTTTAAGCCAAATGGTTTTGTTTGAGTTTATAAGTTTTCTAATGTTCAAAGTTTGGCAATGGGTAGACAAAAACACGCACATAGCAAGGACGTGATGGAAAAAAAAGGAAGCACTGGGCTGGAGTGCTCAGCATCCTGAGATGCTGAGCTCAGGGTCCTCCAGCTGCAGGCAGCTGTGGATGGGGCCAGTACCCATTATACCCAGTTTCCCAGTTATATTCCTCTTGGGGCACTTCTGGTGTTACTGTCACAGAACCCACAGCTTCTGGATGGTTTTGAGACCATTTAGGGAGCTCAGAATTACATAAACAGATGTTAAACATCCCTAATTTGCTATTAGAAGTCATGTTTTCTTAATCCCGTTGTCAAAATGGAGACAGGAAGATCTTTGCCACAACTAATGCGTAGCATTTTCACCAGCCTACTTTCCTTATGAGGTGAAGAGGTGAAGTGTTTGAGAAGCTGAACAGCAAGCTCAGCTGTTCATCCCCTAACAGATATGCACTCACTACCACCAGAAAAAGTAGTTACTTGCTGCTATACTTTTAGAAGATCTTAAATGCCCAGACCACTGCACCGCACCAACAACCTTTTTTTCCTTTACATGAGGAACAGATATATATGGCTGCACACCTTCAGAAAGGAGAAAAATTTACCTAGGCTTGTCTGAAAGAGCTTGAGGCACTTAAAAATAGCAAAATTAGAATATTAGAAAAAAAACTGAAAAATTATATATGTATATAACAACTTAGTATTGCTGTCAAAACTAACCTTTATTCAAAACGAAGAGAAGTGACTACACAGAGGTGAGGGCATGGCTGCTTACCCTTTGCATTAATCACTTCTGCTGGAAAGGTACATAGTGGAGCATAGAGTGATTAATCCAAAAGTAGTGAGAGGATGGCATCCTAGGAAGGGCACAAAAGTCTCAGATCCAGAAGTCCCTGGTATACAATGCAAGATAATATCGCTTCAGTAGAAATTTGCAGTTCAGTTCCACATTGTCAAATCTTATTCTCTAAGTATATAATACAACAGATCAAGAAAGAAGCATGTTATTCTTTCTAAATCACAGGGATTGAAAGGTAATCATTTCCTGTCTGCCTGTCTCTATTCTTTTATGATTGCAGCATTCTCTCACCTCAAATCCTAAATAAAGCCACCATAAAGCCAGTGGTTTAGAGAGACTTCCAAAATACCTTTGAAGAATTTGTGATGAATTGATGAAGGAGTTTATTTTCTATCTTAAGTTAGAGACATTTCATAACAAAAAGAGACTGTGTTTGTTAGCAGGTGCAGATGATAGCTGTCTCTTTTCACTTAGAGACACCCCATCTATTTTCAATCTGCTTTCAAGTTTGAGATTATTTTACCAGCACAGAGACTTAGGCGGCTTTAAAAACTGTGTTGTTGGAGTTTAGAATATATACTTTTGTTTCTGCTTTTGGACCCAGTGGAATTTGCAGTCATATTTCTTTCCTTGTGCTGTTTTTCCTGTTTTTAGTCTGCATTGATTTTCTCCTTATAAAGCAGGAAAAAAAAATCAATTTTCCATTATGCTTTTTAATCACTTGTAGTAAGAGTTAAACAATCCTTGGCATTGCAGATAAAATAGCTGATAATCAGTTGGGGCCTTATCTCATTTATTACGCTGAGTTGACAGGGGGTTAAATTCCTCCATTGTTAGCATCATGGCTAAGGCAAGTGCAGTAGTGGTGCCTTGCATCCAGGTACAGTGCTTGCCAGAGAAAAGTCCACCCCAGAGGCTGTGCCAGGTGATGTTAGAGACAGTTCTGCCAGCCTGGGTGTACCCAGAGTAGCTCACTTTGATGACTGCAACTTCTAGAAAGAAAGAAACCACTGTAAAGACGCAGCAGCCTGCTGTCTGCAGACTTTAGGTTTGAGAAGTGATTCTCCAGCCTAAGAATTTGTCAGTCACTGGCAGAGAGACCTTGATCTGCTGCTGCATTACAGAACCAAGACAAGAAGTGCTGAGTCCTGAGCTGCCCAAGCAATGACTCACCCAGGGCCTGAAGCAGCTTTCCTTAGACTCAGTGGGAGCCTTTCAATTGGTTTTACAGCAGGAGTTTGTTCTAGAGTCACCATTGCGTGCTGGGAATTATTTGTCTGATGGAAAGCACAATCAAAAAACCTGTTCTCATATTCATCATCCTCAATTGACATGAAACGAAAAGACCCTGGAAAAATAATGTGGATTTTACGTGCAAAAAAGACCCTTCAGGAGTCTGAAGACTGGGATAAGCAGATCTTTGCCTTCCCTGATTATTAAAGTACAGGGTTGGGAGACAGCTCTATGTAATAACTCTCTGTGGTCACAGCTTCGGTTTCACTACTATGACTCACCATTGATTGCTCTTAGGTAAGTGCCAGATGCCTTCTTATTGCTCTCAAGCTTCAGTTCAGCAAAACATACAAGCACACGCCTAAACACTTCTCTGAATAACAGTGGTCTTCACACATAATTAAAATTCAGCACATACTTAAATGCATACATGCTCAATATGGGTGATTAAAGGATCATAAACTAATTGTTTTTGCTGACAATGTGACATAATTTTTCACCACACCTCTGTAAAATTGAGATAAAAGCTCAAAATGAAATTAAGGGATACCTTTAAACTAGATAAACAAAACTGCAATACGCAGATCCAGGTCTCTGCTGGAAGCAAGGGAATTTAATTGCCCCATTAATCACATTTCTACACTTCATCACATTTAAGTATAAAATATTGATCAACAGTACTCTCCATTGCTCAAACTTCACAGGGCTAGTAAGGGCACTTTACATATCTTCTCCAGACTCAGTGACCTCTCCACTGTGTCCTACCCCTAGAGAAGAGGCCAGTACTGAGAGCTTCCATGTTGACTAGCATCTATGGGCTTTCAGGACCATTTTCACTACTGCCACTTCACTTTCAGACATCTGATTGCTGATTAGGGATGATGGTAAAGCAGCTGTTCTTAGAGAGAACATGACAAAACTATTAGAAAAATGCTGCCTCTTGGTGGTCACTCCTTCCTTATAACTGCTGCCTGGCACAAGACTGGGTACTAGTGCTTGTCTCTATTTCCACCCTGTTTTTACAGTGAAATCCAGCCAGCTTCCACTACTTTTCAGTGTCAGTTTCCTTTCTGACTTGCATACAGATTTTGCTTTTGCCTCCATGGCACTCTGGGTACACTGTAGAAGTATGTGTGGAACACAAAGAGAGTTAGTTTCTTCCAAGCAGTTTGGGTATAGCACCCGCTCCTTTTTGGTTTGGCAAAATACCAAATGCTTCTGCTGCACATGGTTTCAGGCAAGACTAAGTTGCTAGCGGCAATCAAAGAAAGGCAGTGCTTTTCTGTAAGGATGATCTGACAGATCCCACACTGCAGCCTTCCAGCCACTCAGCCTGCGCAGAGAAGACAGCTAGAAGTTATAGCATTAGATTAACTGTGTATACTGCATATACTGGGAACCTAAGTATCACCTAAGCCTTGTACAACAATGTTATATGCTTCATGTTTTCCTCAATTCTGCAATATGTCAGTTTTTACCAAAAAAAAAAAAAAAAGCAGCGCTCAAGTGTGCTATAAGTTTATCTTGTGCTGTTCCACTTAGGGAAGCTACAGATGGAGTGTTCTTTAAACAGCTGGGAGAAGCTTCATGACCATTTGTCCCTGTTCTCGTGGGGGACTTCAACCTCCCAGGTGTCTGCTGGATGTACAACATGGCAGAGAGAAAAACAAGCCAGGAGGTTCTTGGAGGGTGTGGAAGATAACTTCCTAACTCAGCTGGTTAGTGAGTCAACTAGGAGAGATGCCTGGCTAGATTTGCTGTTCGCAGACAGAGAAGGACTGGTGAGTATTCTGGGAATTGGAGGCCATTTTGGGCAAAGCGATCACAAAATGATTGAATTTTCAGCCCTTAGAGAAGTCAGGAAGAAGGTCAGCAAAACCTCCACTTTAGACTTCCAGAGGGTTGACTTTGACCTGTTTAAGGTGCTGGTTCACAGAATTCCTTGGGAAATATTACTGAAGGACAGAGGGGTCCAGAAAGGCTGAACACTGTTCAAGAATTAAATCCTTAAAGCACAGGAGCAGGCAGTCCCCATGTGCTGAAAATCAAACCAGTGGGGAAGAAACCAGCCTGGCTGAACAAGGAAATATTGCTGGAATGCAGGAGAAATACAGAATTTATCACCTGTGGAGGGGACTGTCACCCTATGAAAAGCCCAAGGATGTTGTTAGGTTATGTAGAGAAAGTTAGAAAGGTGAAGGCACAGATGGAACTAAATCTGGCCACTGCCATAAAAGAAAATAAAAAGTACTTTTTCAAATATATTAGCATTAAAAGGAGGGCCAAGTAGAACCTCCATCCTCTACTGGATACTAGGGGAAACCTAGTGACTGAGGATGAGGAAAAGTGCTGCCTTTACCCCAGCCTTCAATAGTCATACTAGCCATCCTCAGGGTACTCAGTTCCCTGAGTTGTATGGCAGAGATGGGGAGCTGACTGAAGTCCCCATAATTCTGGAAGAATTGGTTAGCGACCTCCTGCTCCGCTTGCACATATACAAGTCTATGGAGCCAGATGGGTTACACCCAGGAGTGCTGAAGGAGCTGGCAGAGGAGCTTGCTAAGCCACTCTCCATCCTCTCCAGCAGTCCTGGTCTAGTCGGAAGGTCCCAGAGGATTGGAGGTCGGCCAATGTGATGCCTCTCTACAAAAAGGGCAGGAAGGAAGACCCCCAAAACTGCAGGCCTTTCAGCCTGACCCCAGTGCCAGGGAAAGTCATGGAGCAGATGATCCTAAGTGACGTCATAAAGCACGTGTGGGAGAATGGAAGAATCAGGCCCAGTCAGCATGTGTTCATGAAGGACAGGTTCTTGGCCAACCTGATCTCCTACTACAATAAGGTGACCCGCCTGGTTGATGAGGAAAAGGCTGTTGTCATTGTCTATTTGGACTTAATTGAAACATTTTATACTGTCTCTCACAGTATTCTCCTGGATAAATTGGCTGCTCATGGTCTGGATAGGAGGATATATCACTGGGTTGGAAACTGGCTGGATAGCCAAGCCCAAAGAGTGGTGGTAAATGGTGTCACATCTAGTTGGCAACGGGTCACCAGTGATGTCCCCCAGGGATCAGTATTGGGGTCAGTGTTGTTAGTATCTTTACTGATGATCTAGATGGGGGGATTGAATGCACCCTCAGACAATTTGCAGATGACACCAAGTCGGGCAGGAGCATTGGTCTGCTGAAGGATAGGGGGGCTCTGCAGAGGGACTTGGACAGGCTGGATAGACGGGCTGAGGCCAGTGGTATGAGGTTCAACAAAGCAAAGTGCCAGGTCCTGCGTATGAGCCAAAACAACCCCATGCAACACTACAGGCTTGGGGAAGAGTGGCTGGAAAAATGCTCAGCAGAAAAGGACCTGGGAGTGTTGGTTCTCAGCCGGCTGAACATGAGCCAGCTTGTGCCCAGGTGGCTAAGGTGGCAAAGAGCATCCTGGCTTGTATCAGAAATAGCGTGGCCAACAGGACCAGGGAAGTGATTGTCTCCCTGTGCTCAGCACTGGTGAAGCTGCACTTCAAATACTGTGTTCAGTTCTGGGCCCTTCACTACAAGAAAGACATTGAGGTGTTGGAGCAGGTCCACAGAAGGGCAATTGAAGCTGGTGAAGGGCCTGGAGAATGAGGAACAGCTAAGGGAACGGTGATGTTTAGTCTGGAGAAAAGAAGGCTCAGGTGAGACCTTATTGTTCTCTACAACTACCTGAAAGGAGGATAGAGTTATGTGGGGGTCAGTCTCTTCTCCCAAGTAACAAATGATAGGATAAGAGGTAACAGCTTCAAGCTGCACCAGAGGAGGTTTAGACTGGATATTAGGAAAAAATTCTTCGCCCAAAGAGTGGACAGGCATTGGAACAGGCTGCCCAGGGCAGTGGTGGTATCACCATCCTTGAAAGTGTTCAGAAACCTTGTAGATGAGGCCCTCAGTGGTATGGTTTAGAAGTGGTCTTGGCAGTCCTGGTATAATGGTTGGACATGGTGATCTTAAAAGTCTTTTCCAACCTACTTGATTCTATGGTTCTGTGATTCTATGACTCGTCGATTCAGCCCTGTGTAGCTGTTAAACTGCTCCAGCCTGTGGACATCTTAGGAAGAGTTGCTATTTTCTCAGGTATTGGGTTATGACTAATGTCCAATGAGACCCTTAGATTTTCCTTTTCATCACTGAGGGAAGGTGCTCCAGGGGTGAGTCTCTACAGACTCCAATAGTTTCTGCCATAATCCCAAGGACTCCTGTTTTCCTTAACTGTCAGAAAGCCCTTAGCCAGCTGCTCTCCTCCACAAGGTCATTTGCAGGACAAACTGTTTTCAGTCCTCAATTGATCTTACAGTCCATTTTGTGTGATGGGAGCTGCAAAATGGATGTTTGTGTCTAGGTCTGTCTTTCCCTGCTGCCACTTTGCTTTTCACGCCTCGCATGCACTCCCCCAGGGATGTTGCTTTCACTGCTGGCATCTTTCCTGATGCATCCTTGAGCACACAGAGCCAGGCTCACCCACACAATTTCTGGTGCTATGTCAGGAAGCAGCTGGGTCCCTCCTGGATATCGCTTGGCCGTCACAATGAGTTTCCACTCTCAAGCACTTCTTCCTGTCTGCCAACTTCTGCTCAAGCAAGCAAACATTGTGGTTTCCTATATTTGGAGACTGGTCTAGACCACATGAACTCTTGCTATTGTTTTGTTGCCTGTTTTGAGACCTTCTGCTAGGATGCACTTTTTTACCACACTCAGAATTTGCTGACACTCTTTCAAGTCTTCTCATATGATCCCAAACCATAACAGTTCATCCCTCCAGGCATTGTTCATGGTTCTTATCTCATGCTTCCTGCTCTTATACTGCTCTCCCTTCATCAGGAAGCTAAAATGACCAGCCATGAAGCTATTTTTATTTCTATTACTTGAATCCAGCTTTGTGACCCCTCAGTTCAGCACCTGCTACTGGATAGGCTGAGGGTGCCACAGGTACAGACTAGGTTGTCTCTGTGCAACAACAATACAAACTGTCAGAACTTAATTTTTCAGGCCAAAAGTAATCTCTGTTCCAAGGGCAGTTTTCCCAAGCAGAGCCATATGATTTGTAGTTGCTTTCCAGCATAGTTCAGAGAATACCTGTAGTCTCAGACAGTCCAGTCCAATGAAACTTGGTCATTCTTAACTGATGTGTCTTGTCTGACTTGCTGGCTAAATGGCTTCTTCAGCTACACTATATGGAGGACCTTATCTTTTTGAAACTACCTGAAGAACCAATAAACAGAGGTACTCCAGCTTCGAGTCTTCCTTGGTGGGATGTGTAAACCATATAGGCTTCTCACTCCTGCCCCCTGTACAGTATGTTTTCACCTACTGTGACTCCTCATGTCCCCCTGCATGCTGTTCCTGTTCTACTCAGTTTGGGATGTCATTGCACAGGACTGCAGGAATTGTTCTCAGATCCTTACACCAGCACTTTAAAATGGTTAGAGGATGTGGTGGAGAAGATGATGGTGATGCAGGCAGAGAAAAAACATACTCCAGTGCCAGATGTAAACTGTCACAGGTCAGTGCTTCCACTGAGATATGCCTGGGCATTCCTTGCTGCTCAGCACAGTGCAGCATTGTTCCCTTTTATCTCCCTCCAAGTCTTTTAGCTGATTCATCCCAAACCCTCTCTCTTCCAGAGTGAGCTGGTCATGTGAAAGTTATAGTCACTTTAATATTAGTTTAGTCACACATATTCACAAAAAAGCTTCTGCCATTTCTCCTGGATTGAACAACCTGAACAGTCTTGATTCCTTCAGCAGCAAAAAAAGTGTGTGTATTTTTTCAAATGCATTTTACCTGAGCTCAGATTGAGGTGATTTTCTGGCAGCCAGAAAAAAGCAAACACCAGTTCCCAGGTCTGCTCTTCCACAGGGAGGTCTGATAGACAGCAGCCCTTCTGTGTTTTAACCACCAAGTTGTTCAGCTATCAGTTAGAGGTAAGATGCTGATCTGTTTCTCTCTATGTTCAGATTTCATCTGCGTAAGTGTAAGTATGGGCACAATGGCAGCTTAAAAGGGGACCCTGTGAGGCGTGGACACTGTAAAAGCTGGGCTCTCCTTTTTTGGGGAAGGGCCAGTAATGCCTTTCTGATGTGTATGGCATGTTCACATCCTGCTTACACCTAAAACACCACAAACCTAATATCTGTGTATTTAATAGGTGAGGACTGACAAAAACCAGCCCAGACCAACGGTCTGGCGTTGCTCTTTCCATGACACTTAATTAGGCAAGAGCCAAGAAAGAAGTTGAACACTGAACTATCACTTTACGGACTTCTGGAGCATGCAGAAGTCCAGTTCTGCATGTCCTGGGGTTAGTCCATATCTAGCAAAACCTTACTGGTAAGTGTCCAGCCTGGTAACTCACTTTCCCTATTAAAAAGCAAATAGCTGGAGTATCTCCTCTTGTACACCAGATCTACTGGCAGTAATGAAAGACATGTTTTCCAAGGATTCTTGTGCATTGTATATTATTGTTACTACTATTCTTTTTGTCTATGATATATTTAGTATATGTCAGATGTAATAATTTGAACTTACAAAACACTTTTCGTTAAATATGTTCAAGCTTTTTAAAATTCAAAGTCCATTTTACTGCATTGGTTCAAAGGCAGTTATTAGTAATACACTGCTTGATAGACGGACAAGTGAAGAAACAGATAAGCTGAAAGACTTGTGCAAAAAGTCTCAGAATCCCTCAGCCTTAACTCTAATATTGATTTAACTTAACAGAACAAACCACAAAAAGTGTTAATTTCTTTTAAACTTTGTTGCAGTGTGAGAGGGGAAGACAATGGTTTCTAAAAGTCTAGATCTTGTCTATTTTGCACTGCTTATTTCAGTAAGAAAGATCAAATGCACACATTTCCAAAGGTCATAAAGTGTACATCAAAGCCCTATCACAGGTGTTTATCAGAAAATCTGTAGCTTTATAATTTAGATAAAAATAAAATACAGTTTATTAAGCTGTAATGTCTGTAGTATCACTTATATTCTTATATGATATAGAATCATAGAATAGTTAGGGTTGGAAAGGACCTTAAGATCATCTAGTTCCAACCCCCCTGCCATGGGCAGGGACACGTCACACTAAACCATGCCACCCAAGGCTCTGTCCAACCTGGCCTTGAATACTGCCAGGGATGGAGCTTTATCTTAATTGTTTTCTCATGGGATGTTTACATGAATGGAAGAAATATAGCTTATTCTAAAAAAGGTTGAATGTAGCTCTTGTAACATCATTCTTAAAGTGGTGAGGAAATGTAGGAATATGGTGATTTACCCAATTTATGTAACATGAATTCCAGATGCTTGTCATATGGGCAGTCTGTTATGTTGAACACACACACACACACACACACACACACACACACACATACACACACACACACCCCCCCCCCACATGACATTTTCCCTGTTTCAAAGAGAGATTCCACAATCTAGCTTGCATTTTTGTTTTTAAAATCAAAGAAAAAATTCAATGTGACCACAAAACTTTTATATAATGAACCAAATTAATAATTATTACCAGACCTTTTAAATGAGCAAATGTGTTAATAATAAATCTGCTGTGCAAAAACGTGTGTCATTTTCTCAGATATTGTGAGAGCTATTTATGGTAAAATGAAAGCAAATTCCTGCTGAAAGATGTGACAAGTTAACTGATTAATGCACACAAAAGAAGAGTGTGGAAGAAGCTTTCTACTGTGTATTTCCCAGCAGAGTTACCTCTCCTTTAGACTGGGCTGCTAGTTATACTTTCCCACCAATTTGGTTCTGCCATTGGAAATCTCATCTCCATGCATAGCGTTAGGACCACTCTATTCTTACACCACAGAATCCCATTTTTATGATCATCAAGTCAAATCTTAAGTTGGTGTTAATGGAAGTTTTGTCTAAATTGGACCTCAGTGAGGCCAGGACTTTGGATATGGCCTAGTTTCTTTTAGTAATTAATAACGTACTACAGCTACAGTACTTATTTACAAAAAAGTCAGCAGGCGTCAGCAGGCAGCTGTGTGGAAAAGAGGATGGGGAGAATCAGTACTGGCAGTACTCATTTTCCATCTCTCTGGCCCTGATTCAGCAAAGCACTTAACCACATGTTTAATTTTAGGCGCATGAGTAATCCCATCTTTGCAGAGCAAAGCGTGTGTTTCATTCTCATTGACTTTAATGGGGCTACTCAGAGACTTGTCAAATCTCTCATGCTGTGGGTGACACTTTCACAACTGCTTCCACCTCACTCACTCCTTTAGCATGGCCTTTGGTCTGAACCTTTGCAGATCATGAGCCTTGTGACCTTGTTCCACCTAATCATCTTCTGGTAGCTGTATCTGGCACTTGGGAAAATGGATTGGAAGTAACTGGGAACCATGATATTTATTCAGAGCATTTCCAGAACACCAACCTCAATTTATTATCCAGCTTGTGGTGTCATGCTCAAGTACGCTGCTTATTCAGTCTTTATCATATTAATTATCTGAGAAGATTTCTAGTAAGGATATTCCTTGATCCATTAACTATCCCAAGGCTGGATAAACGTGTATTGCTGATGCACAGGACATCTCCTGCTAAGGAAGGATGCTTGAAGCAAAATAGGTGAACAACTAAGGCCCACACCCACAGTTCTGCAAGACCTATTTAAGAGTCTAATTCTGCAGTCATGGAAGTCAGTGGATGTTTCCAATAAAAATGGGATCAAGGCAGTAGGACCTCATTCAGCTAAGCATTTAAGCAGATGCTTACTTTAAGAACAAGATTAAGTCCCTTTGAACTCACTGGGAATGAAACACATGCTTAAGTACTTCAATGAATCAGGGGCCTATGCCAGCTTTGGATCCACAGCAGTGGAAGGTATCTACAGAGGCAGTCCCATAATTTCCTATTACTACCTACATATCTGGCTATGTTTTACTTCTTTTGATAAATATAATATTCTTCCTACTTCAGTAATTATTTTTTTTTTTACTATCCAGGGTACTATAACTATGTAATTGTTGCTGGACTAATAATGTTTTGGATTGATTTTATGCATGGAACCTGAAGCTGTTTTATTCTACTGCAGTCTTCTTTTTAGATTTGTTCTCTAGCCCATTGATTGAATCATGACAAATGATTTCTTGAGCATGCTGACTGCATTCAGCTCCTGTGACATTTCCAAAAGCCTGCTTGTGATGGCTGATTTCATTTTCAAAACTTGCAGGGGTTATTTATGGGAAAACAAAAGCCTTTTTACAGATACCTAACAATGCATTTAGCTAGTTAGCTTATTTACTGTGCAAAAGGGGAAAACACTCAGCAGCTCTTCCTGCATATGTACTTTTATGAAATACTACATTTGGTTTTGAGTCATCTGCTTACCAGTCTTTCATGCCAAACTGGCTTTAGAGGTAAAGAGTAAAATCTTTGCCACAGCTATTATGCAATGCCAGTCAGGAAAAAGCCAACATAGGATGCATAATTTGGCAGTCTGCTGCCATAGAAGGAAGCACTTTTCTCCCATCAGAATCAAAAGTAGACTTTTTGACTAGAGCCTGGGGGGCCCTTAAATTGTCTGGGATCAATAGTCACAAGAGCCACCCTCTGTTGGATCAAGTCCAGTGTGCATTATTCTAAAGTCAGATGAACAGAAGTGCAAAACTGTACATAGTACACTGAAAAAATTTTCCTTCACTTGCGCACAGTTGGAGAATAGCTTGACATTGAAATTATATCTCTTGATGAACATAAAAACACTTGCCATTTTGTTTGGAAAGTGACTGTGTATGTTCATACACAATAGGCAATTGCTTAAAGTAAATACAAGTGACTTAAAGTCAATAACTAGCATTTTCAAGGCTGACGAGGACTCAGATTTTATGAAAGTAAAGCTGTCTACTAGGCATAGAAAAGACATTTAAAATTAGGGATGGATGAGATCATCCCATTTCATTTCAAGCACTGCATTTTTGTTTTAAAGGTTCCAACCTTAGCAGAATTTCTCTTCCAGCTTAAAAGTTTGTGGGTATAAAAGGATCAGATACAGTGAGGGATTAAGAAAATTACCAAAAAAAGTACATTGTGTACTGCATGTGCAGCCATACCCTCATTCATGCCAGCCTGGCCACAGCATATGGCCTTCTAACAAAGCAGAACTACATTTGGTATAAAGAGAGTACTTAGCAGAAACTTTCCTCTTTCCTCAAAAAATGTTTCAGCTATGAGAGAAAACATTTATAAATGTAAACAGATTCTGCAAGACTAATAATCCATCTGCGAGATTACTTACACTGAGGACAAACAAAACTATTCACAATGCTTCAACATAAAAAAGCTAACAACTGGTGGGCAAATTTTTGATAAAGACAGACAGCCTGTGAATAAAAGTTTACAATAACAAAACCACAAGCCAAAGCTCTATTTTCAGAGCTAATATAAATCTGAGACCTTATGTACAAATCGCAAAGATATTTGTGTGTCTCATAGTCTATGTTGTTAAAGGGAGCTAGGCACCTGAATGCTTTTAAAATATTGTATAGGATTCAGAGTTATTTAAATTGTATTACTTGGGCATCTGTCGTGGTTTAGGCCTGCCACACAGCCCACTCACTGCCCCCCCCTCTCCTCCCTCGGCTCCCGGAGGGATGGGGAAGAGAATCAGAAGAATACAACTCCCACAGGTTGAGATAAGAACAGTCTATTAACTAAGGTATAACACAAATCACTACTGCTACCA
>WYDI02042438.1:0-68055 GCA_009867235.2 Psittacus erithacus
CCCCCCAATAAAAGACAAACCAGCATGAATTTTTATTAAATCATTCTCCATTCATGCTTAGGTGCCTGGGCTGTTCTGTATTCTTGTGTCTGTCAATTGGTATTTTACTTTGCTTAAAATTGATGAAAAGTAGTCTTATGTATGGCAAAAAAAAATAGAAATTTTATGTAGAGTAAAAATAAATGTATGGATAGTAGAGAGAGACTCAAAGTGCAAAGAACACTGAGAGTCAGTTCCACATGTGAACTTGTTTGCTGGGTTTTGAAGGACAAACTGCTACCTACTCCTTCCAGAGAGGTCACACCTATTTAATTCAAAAATTCAATCTGAGTCATGTATCATCTGTACTTCCCTGCAAGTGAAAGGCCTAGGAGGAAAAAAATCTACGTATAATATTCTCGGCACTTCTATGGCACCTTATTTCTTCAGAAGTTTTGTACAAGCATTAATTCATTAAGCTGATCCCTTTGCCAGGGTCACTTGACCTTTTGCTTTCAGTTCTAGAGCTGATGCTGTTACTGAATTGAACTGCCAAAGACTCAGGCTCAAAACACCCCATGGAAATAAAATCCAGTGAACCATCAACCTGTTGGAGGAAGATGTAGATTGTGTAAGATTAGGGGGTTATTAGAGCCACTGAAAACTGTACACAATTACTCTATCAACTGAAAAATGATAAAAGGATGACAGAATGGAAAATTGTTTTCTATTTGCTCTCTGGGATGATACTAATAAGTCTCTTCTGTTTTCATGATGTTTTGTTGGAAATTCTATTCAAAGGGCACAGCTGGCAACAGCTGTCTGTAGTACGAAGTGTCTATTTTAATGTGTTTAATCCTGTGGTGGCTTAAGTTAAAAACATTAAACATTCAAAGTATATTTTTTGCATGCAGGCTATAAAGAGCAGTTAGCATCTCAGCAGAATGTCTTTCATTTGTGTTATATGATTGTTGTCCTCTGTGCTGGACAGACTGTATTGTACTAGATGTGCCCTGAATGAGAGCAAAAGCATAGTCTGTGCTCCAAATGCACTCATAGTATAAGTAAAGAGCAAAAAACAATAGGCTGTGAAAAAGGAATAGTTAGTAGAGCAATAAACAAGCAATATAACTGACAGGCAGAGGTCTTAGTATGGTAGCTGTCAAGCCATTACTGTTTTGCTTACGGTGCTGTGATAATAATCTCAAAGCAGTTATATCAGCTACTTCCACAAAGACATACAGTGTTAGATCAAAAACTGATGTCAGAGTGCTACATTTTTCTCTAGGAGTTTTAGACATGACTGTACCCTAAAAATACGGGCTCTGTTTGATGATCCTTGGTCTATCTTAAACACATTGCAAACTTATCGGAGCAGGGGGAACGATAGTGGCTTCTTCATGTATTGGCTGTGCTGACAAGAAAGAGGAGGAATTTGTGGTGCTGGCCTGTGTGATTGGGGGCTAATTTACTGATTAGTGACACTTTTACCAGCCTTGCCAGCACTTTGGGCTGGACTCTCCCTCTTCCTGGGGTCAGGAGGAGGCATGCTCTGATCTTAGAGCAGCACTCAGGAAATGGCTTAGTGAAAGCAAAGAGGCCTCAATGAATTTCCATGTTAGAGAAGACTCTGAAATCAATACTCTGGCCCAAATGAATGGAGCTATTCATTTTAGTGGAGTGTGGGTGGAGAGAGGCTGGGATCTAAAAGACCTGCCAGATTTTGTAAAGGCCCTGCACTATTCCTGCAGTATGTGTCTAACAGCCCCTGCCAGTTTCTTCCATGACTGGGAGCTACTAGCGAGGCATCCTCCCTGACTTGTGGCTGCTCTCCCACTGCCACTCCAATTATAATGATACCTGCTTTTCCCCATAATCTCATCTGGAGATGACTTTGCCTTCTTCACTGATATCCTGCCTGACCTCTTTGCCCCTTGTCTCCTTTCCCTTGCCCCCTCACTTGACTTACAAGCGCAGAACAGCACTCCCACTCACTGGATGAGCCTTGCTCCTGTTTTCTCAAAACAGTGGTCCTCCTCTGATTTGTTTGAGCACTGCTTTCTCTCTCACCTCTCTGTTTCTTTCAACAAAGCATATCTATCCTCTGCCCCTTGCCTCACCCTGCCCTCTTGAGACCTCCAATCCATTAATGTCTATCACTTTTTTGTCATTCTCTGCATCCTCTCCCTGCTGTCTGCTCTCTTAAGTGACCTCAGCTATTGCTTCCCTCCACTTCAGTCTTTCCTTGATCCTCAGCTCTTTCTTCACTGTCTCCTCAGAAAATCTGACCCATGAACCCACTCAGCCCAGCTTCACAACAACAGCTATCACCACATTGTACTTGTCATCTTCCCTTTTTTGCTTCTTTCTCCCTATATGTACCCTAGCCCTCACTTAAATTCAGGAAACACTTTCCTCAAACTGACCTGTCACTCATGTCTTATTCAGATTCTTTTCTGAAATCTTGTGTTTTGATACAAGGAACATTAAGGATAGAGAACATACACTGTTCTAAACGTCTTTGTATGTTTTATTCTTCCTTGCTCTTCGTTACCTGTCAATTATTTTAGTGTTCCTTCATATTTGAGTAATATATTCTTGTTGCAACACAAAAAAGTAGCAGTGCATGGATACATCTAGACAAGAGAGCTGAACTCTTTTCAGCTTTTCTTAATGTCTGAACAGGAGGAAGATGTTATACTTTACTGTTCTTCTAGGAAACAGTCTCCCCAGTTTGCTAATTTGTTTATCAGCCTCACCATATACAGCTGCTGTTGGTGGGGATTGCACACTGATTTTCCTTTAAGTTCACCTCAAACTGTAATTTCCATAAATACCTTATGCGCTCTGCACAGTTTTGCTCAATCTGTTTAAAAGGCTCTACGTTGTCTTTTTCACATTAGCAAGTGAGTTAATAGTGCCAGCAGCTGATGATTCCTGAAGAGGGGAAGCACAGTAGGGGATTGCTGTCTATCATATCTCCAATTGGTTACTGTTTTAATATCCTCAAGACATTACCAAATTTGCTAACAGTATTTAACAGTGAGTCTAGGAAACAAATGCAATTTTCTTTGCTCATAATGTGTTCATTCAGAAGTGCAGCAGCAGCCTGGAAAGGGTTAATGAGGGCTTGTCTACCCTGAAAACTGTGGCTGCTGCCCAGACATGATGGGACAACAGGTAAGAGGCAGGAGGGTGTTTCACACCAGTCCCTCTGAGATACAGGACAACCTGCTCAGGGAGGCCACCCCTTGTCCTCACCATGGAAAGCTTCAGACACTCCTGCCATTCACTTTTTGTATTCAGCATTGCTTATAGTTTATTTTTATTCTGTTGTAGTTGTTATGATTAAACTTCCTTACTGTAGAAACTCTCCTGATTTATTAACTTAGGATGAGTTTCATAGTACCTCAAATAATTCTACCAGTCACTCAGAGTACCTATTTCTTGCTCCCTTCTCTGGGGTTTATACTAATTCCATTTTATTTACCTTTAAACAAATGGGTGTAGGATTAATACACATTTATAGATTTATTTGGAGCCTTAAGGTTTTTTACTGCTATTTCCAAGAAAGCTGACATTAAGTTTCAACCTGGAGCTGATTTAGGAGTTAATTCTTTTTTGCCTTCTAAAAAGACCTGTCCAGAAATCCTTACAGCAAAGGGACTGGAAGAGCATTCCTCCCATAGAGTCCTAGTGACTGAACTTTGGTTACAGTATTTGCTAGGAACATTTACCTGAGCTGGTATCAAAAAATAAATAACATTAAATTAATGATATTTTTGATGCAATCATAAATTTGAAAATAATTCTTGCTTTCTACTACTGAGGCTGGAAAAGCGAACAGCTAGAAATAATGCTGATTGCAAGGACTGTACAATAAGCTGTTAAGCTCCAGGAGGAAGTCTTGATTAAAGACAGAGTTAAGCTCCAAGGGAAATGGAGACTTGAAAAAATCTTTGAAAACTTGTAATTTGAGAATGTTTGCCTTTATGGAAGGAAAAAAAGATGGATGATGCTTGAACTGCGACTGAAATAAAGGTGCTTTTACCCTTCCTTCTGATTGAAGCTTTCAAAATTTTCCTGAAATATTGTGATTGTGCTATAATATATAGTCAGGTGCTTTTGCAACCTGACTAGTTTCAGGAGGTTTCCTGTCTTAGCTATAGAAGATTTGTGCTCAGTTTTTCATATCACACTCCTGTATTACAAAAAAAAGAAAGCTGGAGCAAATCTTGCTAAAACCACTTAACCCTGAAATTGAGGAATTTCTCAAACTAGTAAAATGTTTCAAATAAACTGAGAGAAACTTAAATATCTTCTCCTTTCAAAAACACTCCTCATGAAGATACTGGTCCAGCTATTGCTTCTTTGAGCTTCATTCTACTTGTGGCTCTGGCTCTTATATCATTGCACCTGCTTTTCTTCTTGATGCCCAAAAACTTGAAGAGCTGGGAATAGCTATAAGAGTACAGAAGATCATGGAGAGATCAAAATTTCATATCCAAATCTTGGCTACATCTGCTTCTCCATTTTATGCTTGGTATAAGGAAAGCTTCTTGAATGGCCTGGCCTTCCTTGCACCTGTCTGTGTGATCCTGTAGGAGTCCTATGAGAGACTGCAGCCTTAAGCCTTCTGTCTCGTACATGAACTATATCTATCTGTACCTCAGATGATATTTTGCTGTTCTGATCTCTGCTCTGTGCTTTATGGTGTTTGCCATACAGATGTACACATCACTAAAGAAAAAGTAAGTCAGTAAAGATATGATATCCCATTCCTGGTAGCCCTTGCTGCTTCCTGCTTGGAGGACCCTCCCTTTCCTCTCTGTAGACCTCTCTGCCACCACTGCACCCAGCCAGGATGGCAGTGAGGGCCTCCTGTAGGATGTGTCACAGCCCAGACCACAGCAGTTTCTCTCTGATTTTTTCTCTCCTCACTGCCATGGAAGCAGAGCACCTCCCACCTGCCAAACAAGAGCATGGACCAAAAAATGCACTGGAGCAATAAGGAAGCCCCTGTGCAATGACTGTAAGAAACAGACCACAACCCTCCACTCTCTGAATTAGTATTACAGAAATGCTGAAACACAAAATAAACCAAAAGACACCATGGGCTGGTACAAGTTCTTCTTTTTGTGTATTGCAGGGTGGACATATTTGGAAAGAGGGGAAAAAAGGAGTTATATCCAGGTGCCAGTGAGTGCAGCTTAACTGAAATATTCATAGTAGTCCAGACAATGATGATAATGCTTACACTTTGATCAGCACCTTTTAATCTCTTCACTGATAAATTAAAAAGATTTGTCTTCATCTCCAGCTATTGGAGTTGGATCCAGTCTGGTGCCCAGATGACTTATATCTGGAGTCCTGTCAACTTTAAGGAAGTTTGACTCCAAGACTACTTTGCTGTAACAGTCTAGGGCTATTTGTTGTAGAAAAACAATGCAGACTTTGGATGCATTTAATTTTGATCTCCGGAGATCCAACAAAATAGTCATAGCTGTGAATGTGGCTGGTTTGTAGGGAAATTGTCTCACATGCTGATCTTATATCTGATGTGAAAATCTACTCAGTGGCATTAAAGGGATATCTGCAAGGAAACAAGAAAGGAAATAAATCTGAAAACAGCTCTGAAACTTGTACACAACATCTGAAAGGATTTTGGTCCCCTTATGAACTGCTGACAGTTTTGTCGCTGCAGTCTGTGTGACAGCAATCAGAAACATTGGAGGAAAACAAAAATCTAAGACCAAACCAGAAAACAGTTTGCCTAGGTGTAATGAACTGAAAATGAAAAGATTTCATTTCCACAAGCACATCTGCACTATGTGCAATGAGCATGCCAAAGTCTGAATGGAGTGGCATATACTGAAGGAAGATAGAATAACTTCGGCAGATTACCAGTCTTCTCTCAAGAGTAATTTTAGTGACCTTGGTGCATCTGCACTTCAGTGACTTAGTTCCTGGATATTGAAATAACAGTAGTTTTACATGATCTCTTTCATGAGGTTATTGTAAACACTGAATGGAAAATAGCGAAGACTTAGCAATCTTGAAAGGCAGGTCTTAGCTGTCTGTGGCTGAGTTACAAGAGAAACTATATATATTTGGCTACTGCTTAACACATTATGGGAGAAAGCAGGAACACAAATCTTATTTAGGAGTTTGACTCCTAAACACTTTCTAAGAAACTGAATCACTGTTCCTCATCTGTAAAATCCAGAAGATATTATTTCTCTCCCTCGCAAGTGTGCTGTTAGCATAAATACATTAGAGATTGTAAAGAATTAAGATGCTCCAGTAATGGGGATCATAGAAATACTTCAGATAAAACTGTTTCTTTTTCATCCTTGCACCTCTCTGCTTTTCAAATTAGACTAAAATTAATCCAATATAGCTTTGTCATCCTTTTAGTACTTTTATTCAGACATTTACATGCTTCGCAGCGCTGACTTTGGCATTTTTCTCCTTTAGGGATTGGTATAGAGTAGTGCTGTCTGAGAATTGTGGATAAAATGGGACAGAAAAGTTGAATATGTGGATACCAAGAAGGTTTCTTCACAACAATAGTAATTGGAAAACTCACAGAACTTTCTCTTCTTACATTTGATAGTCTGCTTTTCTCATGACTTCACAGAATATCTCGAGTTTGAAGGCACCCACAAGGATCATTGACGCAACTCCCAATTTGTGATAAATAATTCAAATGTGGGAGTCCCCTTCAAAATTACTTCCAGCTAAATCTCTAATAGCCACCATTTGGGATTATGCATGTGCACTTTTAAGCATTGTTGGTTAAATCTTTGCTAGTTGCAAGCCTCATCTTGGGCTGTGAGAAATACAGGTGTATTACAGGAATATAGAGTGTATATGTCTGTATACAGGTGTATAATCCAAGGGGATTATACACTGAAATGCTCAAGCAGTTCCATGTGTGGTTCTTCTGGATGGTTTGAACCTGCAGAGGATACTCAATTTTCTAGTGGGGAGACCTAGTGAAGGGAACAAAATGAACAGACAGTCTGTCTTAAGTATTTGCAGAATGGGACCAAATAAATATTCCAGAAATGAATGAAAGAAACTTGGCAAAGCCAAGAGAAAATGCTATGAAGAAAAGCCAAATCCATGTCTTCTTCTTCTGATATTGGAGGAGTAGGGAAATGAACATTTCACAGTACATTTTGAATTATGAGATAGTTCAAATTTTGATCTCAGTGTCAGTTCCCCAGCTGCTGAGAAGGGATGTAGGATGGTGATGGAGTTTGCTATAAAACAGCCATGTCAGTTTTTAGTAGGGGTCTCAGTAGCATGACAAAATGATTTTACTACTTATGTGTCTTCTCTTCATGACAGATAACATCAGAAGCAAGGTGGCTAACGGCACTATTGCTAAAGTCTTGGCCTTGGTGGCTATTCTGTGCAGTCTAGTCCACTCGCGAGAAGTAGGACAGGCTAAATGAGAGAGGAATTTTATGCACAATTTTTGGCAGCAGGAAAGAAAGTGGAATGGCTGGATGTGCTTGAATCTGGAGCCAGAGGGACCAAAGCAAGAGCAAGAGGGAGGGAGCAAAAAGGAAGTCGTGTCTGTCTGCTGCATGACTGAAGTGGTGTTGCCTGCAATACTCGAGCAGGAAACGAGGTGTGCGCTGGACAGAAAAGTAAATATTTGTGGTGTTTTGGTTTTCAGGAGGGATAAGAATGGAGACTTCCATTTACCAAATCTGATGAAAGAATCGAGTTGCTTTGATGTGGAAGTGGTTCTGGTCTGTAGCAGCACTGATGTGTTTTGTAGTTTCCAAAATCAGCTTTAATAAATATGTTTTGGGGTGGCCTATGAAGGAAAATATCATCAGGATTTTAACATTCAAGGAGAGACATGCCTGTGAGGACTCTTCAAATGCACTTGGGTTGCTAGTGCAGATTTTGTGACTAAGCTCACTTAATATGGCAGCAAGCAGAAATCCAGAGAGTTCATGGGTTTTATCTTGTTCCTTTACCACATTTTAATCCTGTTCCTCTGAAGTCTCTTTGAGTTCAGTAATGGCAGAGCCAGCCACAAGTAGACCACCAGACAGAAGAAGCTACCCAAATATTTTGAGTCTTGCCCAATGCTAGAAAAAAATACGGATACAAAGCATCGCTCATGTTGTACTTTAAGTTCTCTGTGACCAGATATGCTCAGCACTATTTGACTGCATAGTGCAGCTAAGGCTGCAGCCTTCTGGAAAAGCATTCAAGTTCATTGTTATTATAAATCCAAGCCTGGTTACTACGACCTGAAGCCATATCCCGTCCACTGCCCTGACTGTGCAAGAAATACAAGTAAGACTTTGCAAGAAACGTCTGCATGGCTTTTCCAGGTGAGTGTCAGTTAACACAGAGTATGCAGTTGTCATCAGCAGTTAAACGATTGGGGGATATGGGGCAGGATAGACTGTGGCTTCTTCATAACTTTAAATGGGTTTTAAGAGCAAAAATATCTTTCACACATGGTCCCATTGATCATTGGTGTCAGAAGTGCTCAAAGTACTATTACAAACCAGTGTACTAGGCTGTATTTTCTTCAGTAAGACTGTGCAAGGAATAGGGGATAAAAGGGCTAGGAAAAAGAATTGGAAACACCTTAGGCGCTCACACATGTTTTCTCAAGGAAGCTTAGGGAACCTCTCTCACAGAAATTTCCACATAATTCCTCATTTGATAAATGTTTTTTCCTCAAATACAATTTTTGTGTCACCTCTGATTTTGAGGCTGGGACATGTCTAGTAGCTGTGACTGCTTCTTTGTGAAAGCTGTTTATGCTTTCTTACTATACGATTGTGAAATGTCTGAATGTGCTTTGATTTGCATTATTTCTTTTCTGTCTTTCTTCTCATCCCAATTTTCAGCTCCCTTTTGTCCTGAGAAATTAAATTATTTTCTTTTTGGCAGCAGAGCGCCTGCCTTACTGGAGAAAAGATGTCTTTTTCAGCTGTGTCCCCTCGCTGAATCCCCCGAGCCAGACTCCCTGTCAGGTCACCCTGTGATGGCACCAGAGCCCGCTTAGGGAGCAGCGGGAACGCTGTTACTAGTGGTAGTGCCAGGGAGGGGACACTGTGTCCAGCGGGCCCCTTCACTGCCCCCGGGGTAGTCTGGGACACGCCACACGCAAAGTGCCTGCATCAGGAGGCACAAGGCAGCCAGCAAAGAGCCCACAAAGCAGAGGAGCAGGCTCCTGCTGCCAAATACCATGTCTTTATGCTCTGCATGCCTTGTTGGAAACCTTGCAGCACAGGCTTGCCATTCAGCCTTTTCATTGCCCTGCCACATCAGCAGGAGGTTCTCTGCCAGGGTTGGTGGTCTCCCACACCAGACTGGGACTCAGCACCCTGCACTGGTGCAGGCTTGCTGTCCCCCTCTTCAGTGAGCAGGGAGCTAGCTGGATGTTCAGCCAGGCTGTGTGCCCCTCTGCGTTTTGGAGGGAGGTAGCATTGCTGCAGGAGCAGCATCGATGGCAGAGCAGCTAGAAGGGGTGCAGCAGGCAGCTTGGCACAGCAAACCCATCCTGTGGCTCCTGGGGTGGCTGTGTTGGCAAGCTCAAGCTGTTTTCCCACCCTCACCAAGGTGTGGCCATGCTGAATGAGCCACAGCCCCTCCTGGGTTATGTGAGTCATTCCCCACCTCCAGGCTTGCTGACATGTTGCATGATTTTGTAGCCCCTGTGTCTTATGGGTGACTCAGGGCTAGCCATTCTTGTTCTGTCTTGCCCCAAAACATGCGGTCTGGTGAGCAGCAAAGAAGAGCCTGGAGCTGTCTGAACGTGCCCTGCAGGCTTAAGGCATGGGTGCCCTGGAGGGCATTTCAGCACAAGGCTTGGTTGTTGGGACTGTGCTTGGGAGAATTTAATGGAAAGGAGTACATGAAAGGTGGTTCATATTTCTCATGCTGTGTAAAAGCTGAGCTAAAACAAGGTGGATGAAAGGTAGAGGCTGAACAGTGTTCACACTTGAGAGCTGCCAGGTTCTTCAAACCTACTGTGTGTGGCCTGTCTGCATCCCTTTTGTCTACCAGTCCCCTGCAGATGACTGTTTCCCATTTTTTGAAAGGATGTGGGAGGCTTCCCTAGCTTTTGCTTTCCTAAAGCCCCTTGCTTGAAACCTGACTCTCATGAAATTGTCAGTAAGAACCATCCCACTAATGAGGCTGTTACCTGGTTCAAGGGTAACGTCTTATGACCCCTGCAAAAGTCCCATTGCAGAGCTTCACGAACAGTGCACCTACCAGCACAACTCATGGCGGGCAGGTGATCACTCCTCAGCTAGGAAAAGCCCACAGCAGAACAGTTGTCAGACACATCTGTTCTTTATGCTTATACCAGTGCGCTGGAAAATGCTGCAGTGTTCACATGCGCCGTGTGTTGTGTGTTGCGACGTCAAGTGACAGGCATGACTTGCCCTGCAGGTTGTTGGCGATGCAATACTGTAGTGAATGGATAGGATAGCATTTCACAAAAATACTGCTTTTAAAAAATGCCCTAGTGAATGGAAATCAGGAGAGCCTGCTGCATACAGAGCAGTTTCCCTCTCTGTGAGAAGAGAAGATTAGTGCGTTCTGCTTCTTCCAGTCCCTGCCAGTCCACAAGAAGAAACACAGTGCGGGTATGAGATGCCCTTGCTCTGACTGGATTGTTGCTGCTTCACAGCCAGGCAGCATCTGTGGAAACGGAGCACTGCCTGTTCCATGTGCTCTAAGATTACAGTGTCCTGCATTGATGCAAACTGCGACTCTAACAAGCTGGGTGGTCCCAGTGGAGGCTTTTAACCTCTCTTCTCTTCTGCTTCTGCCATGTATAAAATGGGGATAGTAATAATTAACTGTTTCACAGAGGTACTGTGTTTTCATGTACGTAGGGTGCTTTGAAGGGGTAAAATACTTAGCGCTATTGAAGCTTTTCAAATGCAGCTGTATTTCATTGCGTGTATAACAGAGAATGATATATTGGTTTAAAAACATATTTGAAACTCTTGTTAATTAGGAAGTCGGGCAATGGCAATTAATACGTTCAGACATGGTGTTACTGATCTTCTCCAAACTATAGCTCATTTAAAATGCTAGCCCTATAATTTATTAGCAGTATTTAATACCTCAGTGACCATAAAACTTAGTGTTTTATTACAACTGATTAACATACGTTTGATGTTCTGCCCAGTGTTACACAATCCAAAACAAATTACTCTCAGGAAGCTGGATATTATATAAATACAGAAAAGCAATAAATAATGCATTGGAGAAACATTTTTCTGTGGGTTCTAACATGCCACTATCTCTTCAAATGACTTAGACTTCTCATGCAATTTCTCAGTCTTTCAGAAACATTTGCACCAAAGAACACACTTCACACCATGCTGGCTACTACCTTTACTGCCTGTTTGTTGGTGATTCCTGACACTCTGTCAGGCTTTGATACCACAGGCTACTCATGCCCTCCCAGAGGAAACCTGGAGTTGCTTGGTCAGAGTGTCTTCAGTTATGATGGTCTCTTTAATAAGCTACAGATGTGCAAGAAGCAGAAAAGCTTTATCATATTTCAGGATGCTTTTTTCCCTCCTCTCAATCTGGCATGCCGAAAAAGAAGAAAAACTTTACAAGTGCATTTATTTTTGGTCCTCTTGAGCCCATTTAAGGCACAGCTTGGATAAGAGTAAGGGGTGAGGAGAGGGGAAAGCTAGTTGACTTAGGGATTACAAACTGTTCAGAATCAGGTTTTTCTCACTTAGGTTTGATGGTGCAGCTGCGATAGATACCTGTTGTAAATCACAGCATATCTGGTCAGATTTTCATAGACCATGCCCAGAACATTTCTACAAATACTGATGGTTTCAGAGATTCCAGCTAAGACTAACAAATCCAAGTGAGATAGGTCCAGTTGTATGGCTGATTTATACCTGTTCAACGCCACAGCTTATTTTCTAATGACCTACAGTTCCACCTCTCCTAAGACCACAGTCCACACTAGGATCTAGTAGGTGTATCCAGTAAAAGCCCAGGCTCACATCAATAGTTTTTCCTTTTCCTCTAGTGCAGATTTGGGCTTCCTTTTCCACTTTAAAGAGCTAGAAGCTGTAGAAAATGAGGATTTTGCTTTTGTTTAAAGTAGTCTTTTTACTGAGGAAGGGGGATAAAATTGTTTCAATCAGCTGGTGGCATTTATACTGGGAAAAGGTCCTTTCCAACCCTAACTATTCTATGATTAATTAAAACAAGAAAGCAAATATTCCATTTGAGAACAGTTGCTCTTCCTGTGGCAGTGCAAAGTGTACCAAAAAGCCTTTGCTATGGTGTAGGTAGATACTACTCAGACATAAAATGTTGCTTGCCATCCTGAGGAATTTACTGTTTGAGTCTGTGATGTAAAAGTGGGATACAGGGAAGAAGAAACAGTGAGATGATGAGTGAAGTTTCTAGCTGCTGTAATCCAGCCCTTTCTCAAGCATGGTGAATGGCTTAAAGGTTCTTTTCATATTCCTCAGCCATATGGTATTTGGAAAAAGCATCAACCTCAAATATGTACTGATTGCACACCCTCCCTTTTTCTTAAAACTTTCTCTTGCACCCAACATACTCTAGAAACAGGAGGCTTAGCTAAATTGGGTCAATACTGGATATTTTGTTTCAGTGGCTGACTTAAAATTGGGTTAGGACAAACCCATATATTTTCCTTGATTTGTTAGAGTCAACCTGGACAACTTGATTCAGCTGCAGACTAAAGGATATTTTCTTTCGATTTTGGACTATTTAGCTTTCTTCCTTGGTCTTACATAGAGTAACCTTCAAATGAAAATGGCATTGCACAATGACAATTGAAAATTTTGTTTTAAAAATGTTGAAAAAACCCACTTTTGACATGTTTGAAGTGAGTGTGAAACTTGTCAAGTCTTGTTCCCTGGCGTTTGAACAAAAACCAGTTTTTGAAGGATTTACTAACAGAAGTGTTGCCTATCTGTTCATAAGCCATCTGATAAACCATGCATGATAAATCCAGCACCAGACGTAAGCACTTACCTCTTCAAGGAGCTTTCTGACAGATCTCAGTAGGTGAGATCAGAAAACGTAGGTTTTAGATCCATGTTGCAGACTATTTACTGCACATCTTAAAGTTTTCACTTCTTCCTTTATATTACAGCAGTATAAATCAGAGTTTTGTGCTGTCACCAGGAAAAAGGGTTAAAGTTCTGTCTTACTGTGACCTTGCCATGTGCAAACTAGAGACCAGATGCTTCTAACCCAGTCTTCCAGGCTTTATATATAAAACATAACACTCACATAAGTGTAGGCAATTTCAGCCTACCTTTTCCAGTCCTGGAGAGTATATTCTGAAGCTGACAAAAGCTAGGAGATTTTGTTGCAGCCAGTGCTAGGGTAGAGGACATCCAGCTCTTTCTTAGACTCACCCCTAGCCTATCTGAGAGATTTCTCTCTGTAAAACCCTTCTTGTGAACATCTGCTAATTTCTCTTAGAAATATCAAGAATAAGGTTGTGAAAACACCAATTAAAAATTCACAAAGAATTGCTAGTGACTTGTTTAGCATTCGCTAAGGCAGATGAGAGATTTGGGCGCCAAAAGATAAAAGGATTTTGACACTGTGATTTATATGTTAAGAAGCCTCCCCCTTCCCCCATTCTCTTTTTATTTTTTAAACTCCCCTTAGTCCTACTGCCCTGCAGCATTCCTTTTCGAGAGAGGCTAAAGCAACTTTGTATTTTCTCATGAGTGCATGTCAGCGCCTGTTCCTTAATTCTACATCTGGCTTAGGTACATTCAGGTGACTCATAACTTTGTCTCTGTACTTAGTTTTTTCTCTTTCTTCATTTATCAACAACAACAATAATATTATGTGGGAAGCTTTTTCTTTTCCTCCTAGCCTACTAACCTGGAAAGCCATCTGAGTAGCACTGAAGAGAGCTTATAATGAAATATTAGACAAGATCATGAGAGGAAATGAGATGCCCTTTCTTAATAGTTTGGTGGTGAGTTAAGATCTTTGCTGCTGTTATCTGGATTTATATTTATCCATGTAGATGAAGTATATTGCCAGTTTATACTGAAGTGGCTCATTGTTCTTCCATCCCTCTACCGTGGCATAGATCTTTTTGTTCTTGACACTTCTGATGTCTTAGACTAGGGTGCCCAAATTACAGTCTTTAGTCCATGAAAAATGGACCATGAAAATTCATTCATCCACAGCTGTACACTGGGACCCTTGTGAAACTGAGCACCAAAGACAAACTGCAGGAGATGTTCTTGTTCTAGCAACCTACCCTAGTCTGCAGTTTATCTGTGAAAATTGCATGTACAACAACTTGTGAGAAATGTGTGCAGAGAAGCTCCCATGATATATGCCCTTTCCTTGTCTCTGGAGTAGGCATGACTAGAGAGATTGGATCTTGCTAAGATATTTTCGGCAGACAGCAACTATCATTTACTCTTTTTTTTTTTATGGTATATAGCAAAAACGGTCCAGCTGAGGTCAGAATATACTGCTGTAGCATAAATATGCAATACAAAACTGTCATCACCTGCTAAGGTAGTAAGCATTGCAGTCTCTGGCTTTGTGGGACTTTAAAGAAGTCATCTTTGCAAAGAAAAATACATGTCTAAATTTACAAGAAATGTTCACACTATTGCAGGATGTGTCCATTATAACCAGCATGTTCAAACAACAAAGCAGAACTGAGCCTTCATCAAAATTTGAACACAATGTTTCTTGACAATTTGGAAACCAACTTTTTTCCTTGTCTCTCTCTTTCCTATCTCCACTCTTGTTTGCTTAGACAGATACAAGTGTCCTGGAGCGCTCACTTACTAAAAGTACCTAAGCTACTGAATGAAATTTCTATTGCAAGTATAGGGAAATAAATAATAAATATCAATGCTCATTTTAGACAGCTACACTTAATGCAGAGCGTGTGTTTGTTTGGGAAGGCAATGGAAAACTGTGGACTTTATGCCACATCTTCTTTTCCCTTTCTAATCTTAAGGATTCTTTGTGCCCAGCTGTGCCAACTGCAAAGATGCCTTTTGCTTATACTCTGTGTATTCCTGGTTGTTGCAACTTTTTGGTCTTCTGCAACATGTGTCCTACACTGGGAGAGCAATTAAGAAATGTGTCAAATTAAATTTACTGATAGGCTCCTGAAGTCAGCATTTAGCCAGCAATGTGGCTCTATCCTAGACAATGGAGGTTAGGTAAATACTCCAGATAAGTGTCAGCTGCCCACGCTGGGTAGCTACAGTCTTTTAAAAATATCTGATGATGTCAGCTACTGTAAAGTCAGGCCACTAGTCAGAAGTGGTATGGCTGTTCTTATGTATACATGTATGTAAGAAGCAGGTGCAGGTAGGGTAAAACTCGATAAAGGCTCTTTCTTAAATTTGATACAGAACCAGGAATGGAATCTGGCTTCTGATCTGGAGCTGCCTGCTCCAAATGCTCTAAGGCCCTCTGACAGGTACAGTTTTTTACTCTGAGGCCCAGTGTATAGATTTGCCTTGGTAATCTACTTGCCCATGGTGCTACTGCCTCAAAGAGGTCTCAAGAGGGCCCCAGCCCTGGCTTTATGTGGGGGCAAAGCTTCCTTGCCTGTGGGAGGATAAACAAAGTCAGATATCTTCTTGCTTCAGTTATTCAAGGTAAAAGTTGTATGTGGGTCGCCTGTTTTGCACAACAGCAAAAAGGTTGCTGCTTGGTTTTGTACCTGCCTATAGTGATCTTACTAATGGTTTTTCGTGCCATCCTCCACCCAAAAGAGTCATGTGGGAAGTCACTTGGAAGGGTCAGGAGCAAACCAGATGCTGACATTATCTTTTCTTGATATCTTTTATGTACAGATATAAACAGAAGGAGGTTCTCCTTGAGTGATGCTGCTGAGCAAATTAGCTTTGAACTGTCTGCCCATTTGGGAGAAAACATGACTGCTCATTCCAAATATGTGTTGGTAGTATTGTTGAGAAGTCATTTTATGTGTGAACCTTATGCCATATTCTATACATAACACAAAGATGGTTTTCCAGAAGCCTCCTCTTAGAGGCAATGGGCTGCAGGCTATGTCATCTCCCAGGTGCATTGCTTAATGCTAATCTTATGAAATGCAGTGTTCACACATGCTTGACATATCCCTGTGTGCAGAAAAATCACCCCCTGAATTCAAACAAATACCTGTAAACAGCAGTAAAAGAAAAAAGTTAATTTGTCATCTACAACCCCAGTGCAATTAAGTGTACAAGTCAGGCGGAATGAAAATAACCCTGAAGTCCCAGCCACCAGGGAACATTGAGCTCCAGCCAAGTCTCTTTCCTGTGCCCGCCTTCACTGTGTGTGTTTGTGTATATGACTGACCATTATTAAAAGACCTTCTGAGAGACAAACTGGTTTTTTTTCCTCTTTTTCAAAACTCAGCCATAGTCTTGCAAAATGTCATACTTCAGGGAGCTTGAGCCGCTATCAGGAATTGCCATCCTTCGCAGGAATTTTTTAAGGAAGGCCTTTTGATCCCATTTTGTAGAGCACATGAGCAACTACCCCATTTCATTTGGCTCACAGTGCCACACAGATGGGTCATATCTGCCATGTATTTTATAGCTGTTATAGGCAGCGTATTTTAAACTAGATCTTGCAGTATGAAGTGCAGGAAGACAGAGTATGTTTTTACACTACCTGCCAATACTTCTAACAAGGAATTCCCTCAAAACAGGCTTCCAGACTTAGTCTGGGATAAACCTTGTGGGCAAAGACTCTATTCTCTGGAAGAAGGAGGGGCTTGGGTAACTTACTAATTTGTTTTCCATTCAAATCAAAATGCTGCCTCATAACCCAATCAAAGAAAGAAACAGCACCACCCAGAAAATAACCTTTGTTGAAAACATTCCTGCTCTGCTTTTGGAAGTTAATTGAGTATGTTGGTGTCAGAGTGCTCTGCTTGCCTAAGTCAATATGGCAACCAGAAAGATGTCAGGAGGAAGAGGTGGCTTCTTTCACTGAATGAGAACTGGCCTATTGCAAAAGGATACCTCAGTAGCCCTTTCATGACTCCCTGGGCTAAATCACCTCTAACAGAGGTGACTAAGCAACTTCAGAAAGGAGGTGAGATTCAGCAGTTTAAAGGAAGTTCCCCATTGATTTCTGGACAAATGGCACCAATATATTCCGTGTATCATGTAGCACTTCACATGGAGCTGAGTTCTTCTTCACAGCAGTATGTTTTCAACACAAGAAACTGTTTTCAACCTATTTTATCACTCCCTTTGTTTTCCCTGAGCACACATATCTGTAAATGGCTACTTCACTTGTAAGGGTACAAAATGGATGCAAGGGTGGATTCTGCCCACTAAGTCAAAATGGTTGTATTATCCCTTCTCATTAGAGAGGTAAGCCATTGTTAATGCCTGTGGAAGCTTCCCTTGCTCAATTAAGTTGTACCACTGTAAAGCAGTAGAGCAAACCTCCTCAGCTCACATCCGGACAAAACCAACAGTGAGCAGTCACAGGCTGCCCATATTTAGTTACATTATCATTTGCCTGCAGTGTACCACAGGCCTCTGGAGGCAATCCAGGGCCATATATGTTTGTTTACATTTGCCTGTAATTTTTCAGGATTGATTTAAGTGTAGGAAAATCATTGTGTTTA
This sequence comes from Psittacus erithacus, assembly GCA_009867235.2. Taxonomy (NCBI): domain Eukaryota; kingdom Metazoa; phylum Chordata; class Aves; order Psittaciformes; family Psittacidae; genus Psittacus; species Psittacus erithacus. Next base: position 17,648 of record WYDI02042438.1, read on the forward strand.
AAATGCCACAGCTTTGGAAATGTGTGTTAGACTGTGCCTTGGCTTTAACGAGTTGTACTTCGGTAAAGCTGCCATGGAAGAAGAGGTGGAAGAGGTTCTTTTTGTTTGTACCAACACAGATGCAACATTTTGTTCCCTTACTCATCACGTCTTGTTTTATGTGGCCTCAGTGGATCTTGCTGGAAGTTTAGTTGATGTGAGAACAATATCACATTAGACGTATGTAGGCTTGAGGGAAAGGGAGAGATAAACTACTCGGGACAGTTCAGACTAGGGAGCAGGTGTTGCTACTGGCCCCAGCTGTCTGTTCTTCTCAGTCTTAAGCTGCTCCTGAATTGGCCCAAGAACTGCTAAAATTAACAGTGCTGATGAGGTATTCCCAGCGACCAACACGTTCAGATCATGTTGGTTCCCTTGGGATGAAAACTGTTGGGTTTTTCAGACTGGTTCCTGAGCTGTGGAATTACCTGTGTGGACAGGATGAGGCCAGCAGCTGGGGGATGGTAACCTGGACCATTACTCCAGGCTAACTTGTCAGTGAAACCTGTGATAAAGGGGGAAAGAGAAAAAATAATTAATGTTTTGAGTAGTAACTCAGCCATAATGGTCTGGAGTCTGCTTCCCAATGAGCTTTTCTTGCTCCTTCATGGTTGTTTCAGGAGAGAGATTCATGACTAGACTTGTAGATATGTTGGAGTCTTTTTTTGACAGATATGGGGTCTCCAAAGGCAAAGCAACAGTGGCTCTTAATAAGTAGCCATGTTTAACCACCGGTTAATGATACTTTAAGAGAAGTCACGTGCAGTTAAGCTTTATGTAATAGGTTGCTTCTATGTTTGAATTGTATTATTATCCATTATTGTGACCATAAAATTTTAAAAGCAAAAGGTGGAAAAATGCTGATTTTTGTTTTCTTCCGTAGCCATTTTGAAGCTAAATTTTCTCAGTGGGTGTACCTAATAAAAACTCTTCCTTCTGAATGTGTAAACTCAGTAACAGAGCACATGCACTTGCATGCAGAATGCCCCAGATCACATGCACTGGTGTGCTGCTCTGTGGCCCTCACTGCCTGTCTGCAAGAACTCCTTGAAAGATGTGTCCCTCTTATACTACCTAAAATAGTCTTGCTCTGTTTCCATCCTCTTATAGGTTAAATTGTCAGAATAGGTGAATAAATCAGGTTAAGACAATTCCTCTCAGATTGTTATATATCTGCATAGGTAAAGATGTGGTAGAAGGAAAAGAGCTTCAGAAAGAAAGTTTGCCAAAAATAAGGCTTCTGAGTTTTCAGCTTGAATTTGCCTTCAAACAACTCTTAAAAATGTAGGTGTACAATGATTCTGAAATAAAGTTTCTAAAGTTGTACATCATTTTGTTTATGACTAGCCTAAGGGAAAGAAATCCAAGAATCCCTTTTTGGGTTTCTCAAATTACCTGAATTTCATCATACGTAATAAGAAAATTATCTTGTATTAGATATAAAAGGTGTTTTTCAACAGTTAGGACTTGCTATAACTTTATTATTCTGTAACTTAAAAATTTTATTGCGTGTGTTTGAGTAAGAATTCCATACTTGTTTTTGCTTAGACAAAGGATTTTGATGTTGTTAGTAATAAATATTACAGTACCATAGTATCATATGATGCTTGCCAGGGCCAGGGCATTGTATGTGGGTGCAAAAGAAACACATAGAAAAATCCATTTTCAGCCTTACTTGATGTCTGCCTGCCAGGTTTTTTTATGTGTCTTTTTTATGGATAGTGTTGTGATGCACTGTTCCTTGTGCAGGTGGTCAGCTTCAGCTGAATTCCATGTCAGCCTTCTGGGTAGGCTTCAGGAGGATTCTGAATGGCACTTGGTCCATGCACTGATCCACAGAGACAGATTTTACATCTTAAGCATAGCAAGTGTTCAGTTGTAAGCAAGGCCCATGTGTCATCAACTTCAAAGGGATCTTGAAGTCAGTCAAAGTTCATTTAGAGTTAAGAGTCCCAGTAACAGTGGGATGTGCATGACCTTGCTATGGAAGGACTGGGCTTGCAAATCTTGAAAAGGCTATACGGCTTGTAGAGTTTTCAAACTCTGCCTGAGTACTACAGCAACATTACGTGTGGAGAGACAGGTGGGTGCATGTGCTGGCAAATGGGAAGTAAAACAGAAAAAAACAGTGGTAAAGTCACCTCCTTGCAAAGGTGAAAAGTGAATATAAACTATATTGCACAAATTAATCTTCCATTATATCACTGGTTCTTGCTTCTGAATGGAGTTTTTCCAGCTGTCCTTCAGTACATTTGTGTATCATTTTTGATCTCACACTGTTCGTGTTCATCAATTGATAAAGCTTTCCAGATCTCACAACAAATCTCTTAAAACCTTACTGCAGAGGAAGCTAGCTGTCTAGAAAGTATTTGGGATCTTATTTTAGTTATCCAAAGGTCAGCAGGCAGTGGAGAGAAATCTCATCATCTTTCAAGTAACTTTTGTAAATGCCCTTTTGTCCTTAGAGATGCACATGAGCCTTAGGTTCAGAAATACTCCAGCTGACTTGATATGAACTGACTGAAAGCAGGACAGTGCACAGTAAAGTGATACCACATCGGCTCTGTAGGCCATATTTTACCATAGTTATGTCTACTGAGCTAATGATCTTCTTGATCTCAGGAGTCTCTGGCTGTGGCTCATGTGTGTCACATGCTTAAGTATGTGGAGGAGTGTGCACGCAGTAAATCAGATTTAGCTGAATTTACTAAGCAGCCATCGGTCCAACTTATTCATAGTAGGCCTGGTTAGGTCCAGGAACAGCTGTATGCTCCAAAAATGGCTCTATGGTTACAATGCCTGTATCCAAAAGTTGCTGGAGGAGATGTATTGCTCTGAGAGGGCTGTAGATCTAGATCTAGACATCCCAGACAAATCTCCAGAGTTCTCAAATTCGACTTTGATAAGATTTCCAGGATCAAAAAAAGTGGGTATATCCAGCAGTACACATTTTGTCCTAACTTTTTGGGCTGTGATGCATCTAGACCTGCGTTAACATGGCAGGGATTCAGATTTGAATGCAGAATGAGTATAAGATGAAATATTTAGTACCTCTGCATGTTATTGCCTTGTGTATGCAGGCAGGTATCTGCAGGAACCCCTGTTGCTTGAGAAACTGCATCCTAAGTCAGAGAGATACTGTTAAAACTCCACCTGAAGCCCACAGCTGTTATACTGATGAAAACACTGTGGGCTGGATTTTGTTCTTCCCTTAGTGTACTCTGTCTTCCCTCCTTTAATCTGCTATAGATTTGCAGCAAGGATCTGTTTTTATGCCCAGTTCTCCAGCTGGGATGAATAAAACAAGCAGAGGTCAAGTGACTAATTCAAACACAAACTGCACCAGCCCTTCAGCTAGGGTTTTAGAATAAGCTTAATGATTTTTAACTCCTTGCTGTAGCTATCGCTTTAAACTGTTCCCAGAAGCCAGGTCCACCAAGTTGCTGAGGACAACAACTAAGAAACAAGCAGCTGTTCTTGGCATTGGAATGATCATTGTTCAAATTACCATAAAACTCAAGGAAAAATGTTTGCACCAGTGTACAGACAAGTACAGAGCAGAATTCTGCATAGGTCTATTATACCAGGTATACTGGCGTCAGCATTTAGGGGGCATGCTGCCTGCGATTAGTCATCAAAAAAGCAAAGTCTGCATATGTAGTGTATGAACCTTGAAACTGAGGTGGTTAATTGAGGGAGATTGTGACGCATTCAGAAAGAAAACAGATACTGCCTGATAAGCTGTTCTTTGAAACCGCAAGACCTGTGATAGGAGCAAGGACTTAGAACTAAAGCCAAGAGAGTTAGTGCTAGACAGCCAACTGAAACCGATGTCCTTTGATGTCCCTGTATGTCACCTAGCCTCCATCTCTTCTGCAGGAGCTTAGGGCTTTTTTCCATGCTCTTTTTAGGGTTGACTTCTCTCTCTCCTACACATGGATATCTGGAAGGTATAAGGATAAACACAAGCTGCTTCTCCTTGTAGTGTTATTTGTTCCTTACAGGGAAATGAGGGGTTGGAAGGGAGTACCCTGCCTGCTCCTCACAGTGAGTTCTGCACTCCAAGAGGCACGGGAAGCAGCTAGCAGGCTGTCTTCTTCCAGGTTGGCCAGCTGCATGGGAAGAGAGACACAGTCATTTAACAGGATTAGTAACTGTGAGGCCTTGGAAGGGAAAATGCCCCTAGCAAGTGGGCCTTCTACATGACTGCCACCAGAGGGTTGGGTCTAAGTTGCACAGCCTTGTCCATAGCAACTTGCCTGTTCTGTTTTTGTGTGACTCAACAATAGAGTTTCCACTGTTGCCCTTGCAAGACTCCAAAGAAAGCAGGTCTTACAGACCATATAACCCTTCCTTATTCATGTGGAATAATCCCACTAAGAAGTCATTCATGGATAAAGCAAAGAGAAGCTGTCCCTAAAACAGCTTTCTGCACGTGTTAGCTCGTGGATTCCTGCATGTACAGTGTTGCAGTTTTGGAGCAGAACACGCAGGCTAGGAATGGCCTCGGGTATGTGAATGTAACTTCCCAGCAACAGAAGCAAAACACCATCGCAGCTGTCTTATGTTGTCTGTCGCCCCTGTCCCGCTCCCCCAGCATCTTTCTGGGTTCTGCTTGAATGGAAAAGTAGAGAAACAGGTCATGGCATGAATTCTGTTTGTACAAACAAGGAACAGCATCCTCCACATATTACACAGCAACTTCTAGTAGGTGTTCAGACAGCATGAAACCATGAAGCTCTCTGTGCATGTTTTAGGTGATATAATTATCCATCTGGAGGAAACAAATTTAACTCCTCTGTGGTTTGCACTCTTTCCTCTTAAGAGTGATGAGGTCTGTGACTCACTATGAATCCTGAGCAAGACAGAAGTGTTACACACTTGAGTAAAGACTTTGCTGAGCGTGTGCTATTGGATTGTGAATGCAGTTATAGTCCCAGGCTCTGGAGGGAGGCCCCTGAAGCTCTGAAAGGCAGGTGTCTTGTCAACCAGTTAATGCAGCAGTTCCAATTTACCCTTTGGCAATCTGCGCTTCCAATGAGTCAAGTGCAATGGCCTTGATAACAGAAGGGGCTGCCTTTGGCACAGCTCCGTAGCTTTGAGCAAATACACTCTCATAGTGCAAAGGAATGGCATGTAGATGATGTCAGAGATGAATTCAAAACCTGTTCCTGCTTGTATTGCAATCCTTCAGATAGATTGGGGTTGTGACGAGTGAGGCATGGTTTGATAACTTGTCCAATGGGGCAGCTTCAGGGGGCTGTGTACAATAGTCAGATGAGGAGAGACATGCAGAACAATGAGGAACCCTGCAAGCCTCATCAGCCAGTCTCCATTAATAACAGCTTGAAAGGATTAAATCTTTGGCTGGTTGCACCTTACATTCAACCAGACCATGTGCTTGGAGACAGCACAGCATGATAGTGACAGCTCAAATTAGTGTGCTTTTGGTGAAGTTCTTAAAATCACCAGAGTTAAAAGGAGATTCTAGGGTCAGATGTGACAGTATCCAAGAGTCTGTTAAGTTTCATAGTTGACAAAGAGCAGAGATGGTTGTGCTAACTGTTTGTGGGGAGAGCAAAATCACCGCAGGCCTTGTCTGGATGAAGTTTAAAAGTGATTTCCAAGAAATTGATCAGTGTAGTTAGTATGGGATTTGAATCAGGATTTCTTGGGCATTTGTAAAAGAAATAGTACTGAAGCTTTTGGCTATGTCAAGGCTCTTGGCAAGTGGTTAACTCCTTTAGGACTTTCTCAGCTGGTGTCAGTTCTGTGCCATCACATATAACAGAAGGCCAGCACTTTCATGACCATGATTTCTTGCACATGGTATATTAAGATAGCAAAATTTTCAGCCAGTTTGCTTGAGAATAATGGGATTGTATTCCCAAGCATTATGAGCAGGCAACTCATTTTGTCATATTAAAAATAAATTGAACTTCTTGGCCAATTTCTTGTCTGGTTGTCCTCTAACATCAGTTGAAGACACAAGGCAGCGTTCACTTCTTGGCAGTCAGTCTTGCTACCTGGTCAGAATGAACAGAAAAGCCAAGGAAATATTCCAGCAGCAAAGCTTGCAATGATGATGTAGGCACAGTCTGGGACCACATCTGCAGCAGCAGTTTTCTCAGAACGCTTGTGTTAGGAGTTCTTGCTGGCTTGCAGAAATTATAAGGTTTAACAAAATATTTCACTTCTGCATTCACATGGATTTAACAAGGAGTGTTTTAAGAGAATCACAGGAGTGACTTGTGGCCTACACAAACCTCAAATGGACAACTGTGTATGTTAACTATGGAAAATTTTAATTCCTGCAGCAGTAGGAAACTCTTCTCTAATTCATGCATAATTTTGTCTGTTGCTATTAAATCCCTTGAATGAGGCATGAAGGGCTTCAGTCCTGTGCATGATAGAATTACATCAAGGCAGTAAGACAGCTTTTCACAAGTAACCAGAAGTGGTGTCTGCTACTGTGAGCTACCGCAGAGTTGAATATAACTTGTCAAATAGTTTTGGGTGCCTTTATGTCCTGGCAAGCCTATTCCCATGAAACTCCCATGATGAAAAGGCAGTGAAGTTCATCACTTGTTTCTTTCTTTTTTGTGGTAGAAAGCTGTGGTAGAAGCTAAGCTATCCCATGTCTGTCTGGGTTTTGGAACAGGGGCTTAGTGGATTGTCCCTGTCAGTATCTGTGAGATTGATGCCAGGTGCAGTGATGCACCACATCTGAGTCTGAGAAGGATGGCACTAGCCCCACCACTTCTACATTTTTCCTTTACAACTTAGATTTCTTAATTATCTCCAAATTTCTTGAAGTTGTTCAGAAAATGTCACACTCACAGACAGAAACACTGCTGAAGAATATCTGGAAAGCAGAATTTTCAGAATTCATTGCAAAATTATCAGTGATCTACTGAAAAAAAGCTAGTGTGGCCTCTGTAAAGGGAAGTCTGGTAGCATTCTGTGAAAGTGCCAATAAGCCTGTAGATAAAGTAGTATTTTTGGGAGGTCCTTGATGACGTTCCACACTAGAACATTTTAAAGACATAAAATTGCCGTGGGATTAGAGGAAAGGTTCATTTTCAAACTGAAAGCTGATCAAGGCTAAGGAAGCTGAACCACTTAGTGGCCGTATCTCGTGATGGAGAAAAGTCAGCCCTAGCATCCTTTTGGGATTACTACTAGGACCAATTTGATTCTGAATCTTCATCAGTGACAGAAGAGGGAGTGAAGAGTGAAATCTCTAATTTTTTGATAAGCAGTTTGAGGATATCAAATGCTACACCAGTGGTGAGGAACATCCAAAGAACCTCATGAAACTGAATGAACAAAAAGGTTGTGGATATGCTTCAATATTACCCTCTAGCATTAATACTACTGCAGTTCCTGAAAGGGTAAGAGGGAAAGGGACCACAAAAAGTGGTTTGCATTGCCTTCTCTCCCTACATACCATCAGTTGATGTCCTGTAGTGTCCCTGTTAATGATCAGAAATTTGCATGCATGCTTGAGTTAGGTCTAATTTCATTACAAGTTTTCCCTCAGTAATAACACTGCATGGCCAATTTACAGCAGGTGCTGATATGAGATACACTTAAGACTGGTATCAGTGTACTTAAGATTACCATACACCGCATGACAATTTGGTGGATAACTTGGTACAACTGATGTAACATGTTTCTTTGGAGTCTTGCTTGGATACTTCTTTGCCAAGGAGATGCTCAAATTCTTTGTCAGTCTTTGGGTCATCTTGCCATCTCCAGAGCAGGCAGTTTCTCAACAAGCTGATGAAGTTTCACTGTTCAGATGTATGATGCAGTCTGATAGGCAACACAGGTAACAATGGCCTTGTTAGCTTGCTGATTTTGCTTGTTAAATTGAAATCTGTGGCCAATGACTAATGATGTAGTAGGCAAGAAATGTGCCTTCAGTAAGACTACAATTTCACTGCATTTCTCTATGTGAGGCAAAATAAGAATTATGAGCAATGTTACGATGACAAATGTCTTAGTCCCACAGAACTACAAAGGGAAGAGTCTGTTTCTGATTGGGACTGTCTATCTAGTTGGCTTCAAGATGATATAAAAGTCATGCATAAGAATCCCATGATACAGCTTGAATTCTTCTGTCTGTTCCAGAGTTGTCATCTCAAATTGCAGGAAGGCACATTCATTTGTATCCCGCAGTGGCGGAGCTTTTGTTTCAAGTGCTTGCTATTTGAAGACTCTGTTCAACTCTCAGTGGCTCCAGAAGTTTTGCTACTTGTCCCTATTCACCAGCAGGATCTAGTCCTGATGAACAGAAATTTGATGGCATATTTATGGAAAAGATTGCATAGACCTGAAGCAGCAAGCAAATAAAACTCTTTCATTGTGAGTGCTATGAGTTACAGCAGTAAACTTGTTGCTGGATGAAGAAAGGGATAAAACAGGATGTAATATGATTATTGTTTTTTCCCTTTGGTATAAACAAGAAACAGAGCATCTCAGACAGATAGGTCTTAATGCCACATAAAACTGAGGTGCTCTTACAATGCATACAAAGCATATATCTGCACCTGATGGGAATGTGGAAAGGCTGTGCACCAAAGAATTGGTTATTGCTTAGAATTGTTGAATGGTTCAGGTTGGAAAGGATCTTAAGATCATCTAGTTCCAACCCCCTGCCATGGGCAGGGACACCTCACCCAAACCACGTTGCCCAAGGCCCTGTTCAACCTGGCCTTCAACGCTGTCAGGGGAAAGATGCTCCAGGGCTTCCTTTTCAATTTTGTAAATGTGAGATGAAGTAGTTTGATTCCTGTGTAGCACAGGACAACAATCCAGAAAACATATGGCCACCAATGCAGTTATCTTCAAACAGTGAGAGAAAATCCATTAAACAGTCGAAAGAGCTGCTGGGAAAAAACAGGTAGTGTGCAACAACCACTGCTGGGTATGCATTTCTTAGAGAAAAGCACAGGAGTGACAGCTTGTCAACTATCTATCTAGACTGTCAAACCATCTCACCATACTGATAAGTTGGTGCACAGAAGAAGTGTGGGGGATGGTGAGGACAGAGGAAATAGGAGCAGAAAAAAATCCACACTTTATGTGCGCAGAAAGAGTAGGCCCTCAAAGCTACAAAACAGGCTAATTGTGTAATTTAATGGAAAACTGTGGGAGAAAATGCATATTGAGGTAAATTGCCACTGGGAGAACAAATTAAGAAATTTCTTAAGACCCTTGCAAATCTGGCTGATGATGGAGCTTTGGAGCCTTATTTGGAGATACCTACTTATCTTGATCTGAAAGAAGAGTTACCAGACAATACCTAAAGCCTGAACAAAAGCCTTCGGGAAGCTGTGTGCATTAGTTTTAGGTAATGTGGTTTTACAGCAGGATGCAACAGCCATTTCTGGTATGCACCTGACAGCCATCAGGTGCTTTCCTCCCAGATACACACAAAGTAATTTCAGCTTTTGTCCCTGATGCATTTCCCAAGTGGTAGGAGAAAGCTGTGATTATGTGGGGTAGAAATTTCTGTCTTCCACACTCCTGCTAGACGTATGGCAGAGGAGTTCCCAGTAGCTCTTTGTAATGATTTTTATCAAAGATCTAGTGGTGTTTGTTTATTCTTAGCAGTATTATTTTCATCTGCTTAAAGGATGTAATAAAACCTCTTAAAATTATTGGGGGAACATCTACCTTGATTAGCTGTTGGCAGGTAGGACTGCCCATTGTCACTCCCCTCTTGCTGTACCCCCCATAAGCAATGCAATATTTGATCATTAAAGCCACAAGAAATATCTCACATTACTCCAGTGAGACGGTACTTTCCATTTTAACTTACCTCAGGCAAATTAAACAGGCCCCCTTAAAACAGCGACAAGAAGAGTTACAGGAGCTTAGCAGCAGACACCAATTATGAATTGAGAATTAAATGCCATAATTAACAAGACGTATACTTTAATCTAAAGCAACTCAAATATGTGGCTGGATAAAGAAAAAAGGTAAGGGTAAACTCTATAATTATAATAAATTGGTGATTGAGGAAGTGTGTACCTTTGAGGTATATTCTTTTATTCTGCAATTAACTTTCAAGTGTTTTGCTAAATACCACCCCCTTCCATGCACACATACAAAAACTTCCGTGCATTCTCATTTCCCCTGCTCCTCTGAATAAGTATTTATTTCCACAGACGCTTTTCTTCCTGTCTGTGGATGAGAGATGTGCCAGTAGCTGTGCATGGATCTTTTCCCTTAGCTACGGGCTTTTCACAGAAACTCTGTAACAGCCCAGTTGCCTTCAGGAACAGCAGTGGGGGCAGTATTTGTACCTGCCCCTTGGTGCAAAGCTGGAGCAGCACTCAGGGCTTTTGAAAATCTCATCGCAAACTTCTTTAGTGTGAAGGAAGCAATACAAGGAAAGCCAATTTCTCACTAATATAAAAGTAACTTACATTTGTATACTTCGCTTTACTACCTGATAAATAAAATCATGCTCCTTCTCTTTTTCATTTAGTATATTTAAAGGACAGCCTAATCCACCCTTTCAAGAGCCTTATTTATACAAACATTTGCTTTTGTCGTATTTCTGCCATCTGCAATAGACTTTTAGGATGTATTAATAATAAACCATCTTGAATTTCTCCATGCTGTTGCTAACAAAGATTAGTGGGAATTCCTTTGTTTTTTAAGGCAGAACAGTAGCCTCTTCTAATTTAGAAAATTATGTGGCAGAACCAGACAACTGAAGAGGAAAGAAGAAGGGACTGTTAAAAGTTGAGCTTTGTGAATATAAGATGAATGTGTCAAGGTTAAAGTATTCTTCTAATCCCAGAGTCAGGAAGGAAAGCTCCAGCTAATAAAGTCCATCCATGCAGTTTTATTCACTTGCATGCACTTTACTAAAGGAAGAGGTACAGTCTGAGACCAATTACAAATAGCTCATCTGATTTTTTTAATCCCTTGATTTCTGTTTCTGAGAAAAATAAAGATTTATTTTTTCCTATGTCTATGGAAAGAAAAAATAGTAGATTTATATGCAGTACATTGTTTTCTGCTATTAATGTGCAACCTCATATTTTATTCTGAAGCTTTCCAGATCCTCTTGCTGTCAGTTTCCTGCGGCTATGCATGGGTCTAGATCTGTGTTTGTTCAGCATTGTTTTTTTGATGGTTTATCATGGTTTGGAAGAATTGGGGCCATAAAACTCAGTTCTAGTAGAGAGTCTCTGCTTCAGATTGTGCCCTAGCAATTCCCACTGAAACCAGTGCCTGAAAACTCGAAGCATTCACAGAATCAGATGGAACTGATCCCTTAGTATTTTCTGGTTATGCAAATATATTTCTATTTTCAAAAGATTATAGTGCTTTCTAAAAATTTGGAGGTGAATTGTGGTGCAGCTGCACCTGTAGTTTCAGCTACAAGCAGAGACAGAATGAAGGACGCGCAGTATTTAGAGTAAGAACAGGGGAGAAATGCTGCATTGCTGAGGATCCACCTTCGACACATCGTGTATCTGGGAATGGTAAATGGGAGCAGTGCAGGGCAAGGCAAGGAGGTCCCTCTCCTTACCTAAGGGCATTTAAGCTATTTCTGGTCCTTCAAAAATGCAGTGAATGGTTCAGAAGCTTCAAGTCGTTTATTCGGCTCTGTGATGAAGGACAGAGAAGGTTAAAAACAGAAAACCCACAACTTAAAGGAGTATGAGTGCCAAATTCTGCAAAAGCCTCAGTGTATTTGTTAGTGTTTGGACATAGATAGAGACTTGTTAAAGAAATTCCTGTCTCGACTGGAAAAAGATGGAGCATTTAATTGATCCTCTTGCTCATTAAGGATATGTATGCTCATTAAGGATATGTAAGGTATGTATCATTCTCCATTTTAGAAATTCACTCTCTGCCTTTCATTGGTCCTTTGAGTCATCTCTTAAAGTATGTTTTGTTGTACCCAAGCCTAATTAATAGCCTATGTAATCTTCTCGGTGGTGCAGCATGAGTGAACATGACAGTTACTTCTGGCATTCACTGTGGTAGAACATGTATTTTATTCCCTTAATCATTACACCCCAGATGCAAGAAATGCCCCACATCAATGAAGTAAGCTTCAGCATAAGTCTGTTGTGCAGGTGCTAACTCTGCAAGCTCTTTCTGCTCCTTATCGCTACTTCCCTCCCTGTTGTTCTTTCACTCTGAGACTGCATGTCTAATGCTGCTACCCAGCAGTGAGAATAAAGTGGGTGCCTGCAAGACAACAAACCCTGAAGTCTGACTGTTGCACTGCTGGTGATAAGATGTAAGCTAAGATTGCATAACTCTTCCAGCAAAGAAGACTAGCTGCGAGTGAGATACTCTGAGCAAAGCTCACAGGGTTTGATTCTGTCCTCAGATAGGGAGAGCCCCAACGATGCGGAGTACCTTATCAGATCAACCACCTGATTTTACAAGATTTGCAGAATGCTGTGCCCTTAAGCTAAGGCAAATGCTGAGCACTGGTTATGGGTTGCGCTTTTATTCCGTGATGGTATAATTTCTTGATACCTTACACTGTCACTTAGAAACCATGCCTCATGTTAGAGGGACTCGCTGTAGTGCCACACCAGACTCCATTGCTGACTGGGCTCACTTGAGAATTCCCTATTGAGAGTTACCTGAATATTGGGAATTCATGAGAAAAAGCCAGACAGGGTCTGTTTGGATGCCTGAGAAGAAATCCTGGCTCCAAAAAGGCTAGTACCGGCCTTGCAGTCATGCAGTGGCCAGCTGCTGGTCTGGGCTGGTGTACTTAGCACAACTTGCTTTATATGGCCACAAACAGAAAATAAAAGATTATTTAAGTGATGTGTGTGTGGAGATAATGAGAAACAGTGAATGCCACTTAAAGCTCTTGCACTGTGGTTTGCTCACATGTCTGGAGAATCATCCTCTCCTGATATTTACCTGCTCTTTTGCCATTTATCTCTGCAGTATCTTATTAACCCAAATGTACCATGTGACTGGTCTGCTGATTGAATCAGGTTTGCAGGAATCATCAGCACTACTGAACTTATCCATTTGTATGGGAATACTGAATATCTTTGTTAACTTCTGACAGTATTTTCACTCCCTACTGTTCCCTGGATTTTCATACTTCTGTGGCAAATATGAGCCATTCCCTAATTTGGTATTACTAGGCTAGGATGATGTTACTGAAACCTGTTGGCAGGTCACTCTTCATGTGTTTGTATTTCTAATGTGTATTTTGTGTTTAGAGAGGGAAGTAAAGTTTGCAGGAGAAAATGAAAATGCACATGGCTGATTATGTTTGAATTTGTAGCCTGCTCTGTTACTTGCAGGGATAAAGCTGGTCTGATTGTAGATGAAAGGTTCAAAACCAGGTGGTGGATCTGTTACTTTTGGGAGATACATGCCTAAATCTGTGTGTCTGGCTTGATGTTCTCTATCTGCATCTTAAAGCATTTGCAAAAGCTGGCACAACTGGAGCTCCTGGTCACTCCTGTTGTTCTGGGTCATCTCTTGGTAAAGATTTCTATACCAGACCACTTTTGAAAGTGGGGTGAGGTTCTAAAGCCATTGAAATGTCTTCATTTCCTGTCGAGTAACCAAGCAGCAAGGTCTGAGAAGTCCAGATCAGTCTGCACCTGGGACAATAATTTTCTGCAAACCTTTCCTGTGTTACTGAGCATTTGCTGTTTCTGCCATTGCTCTCAAGCATAGGGGTTGTGTCTCTGTGAGGAACCATGTCAAGGTGCTTTCCTAGTCCATCAAATCCATTGTGGGATAACTTGTGAAAGAGCATTGGCACGCTCGTGTGATTTTTGTCTGCATTGCAGAGGTTGTGATTTTAGAGGAGTGAAGCTAGAAGCTTCTACAAGTTGCAGTTTTTGGAATAAGATTTAGGTGTTTAAACCATTCTATGCACTTGAAAAATTTTACCTTTGCTTTTAGCTGTTAGAATTTCCAGCACGTTTTTGAGTTTGGCATGATTTATTTCCTTCGTGAGCATGAAATACTTGCCCATATCTTTTCATATATCTGTATTTATACATATGCTATAAATAAAAGCAGATTCGAAGGCAAACACTGTAAAATATGACCTGAAGTTTTAAGATGAGATTCTAATATGTTGCTTGATGGCTCTGGACAATATTGCTTGAACAAAGGAACTCTTTTAACCTGAAAGGGTTTGTTTACCATAGTGACTCTCAAACCCAATCAATATTTGTTTTATTAACCTGTTGGGTGGATTCAGTTTAAAGTCTTACTGTAGTTTGTTTGAAGTGGTTTCTACTTGGAAGCTCTGTGAGAGGTAAACAATGCCGAGAGTCACAGCAACAGTGGCCTATTGTATTGAGCTATTCCCTTTTGTAGGGAGACTGTTGACCACTTTTGTTGTTTTTGAGGATATCAGCATATGCTTCTTTCCTGACACAACTTCAAGAATTCAAACATCCCCAAGGCTGGTAAATATTTATCGAGATGCTTTAAAAATATTTTTCTCACAAGTGTTTGCTGGCTCTGCTGTGCAGTTTTCTTCTCCTTTAATATTGTGGTGCAGATGCACAAAAGGTGAACAAGATCATTGTGCACAAACATCAAGAGCAATGCAGCTGCGCCTGATTATATTAAATCATATGATGACGTACCATTTTTGACATATGAAGCTTCTCTTTATTGTAAATGAATCACCCTAAGAATCTATTTTCATTAGTTAGAACATTAGTGTTTTGCCTCTTTATGTTTTCCATTATTTAGAATTATCATGGGCTGAGTTGTTTATTTACATAATTAGCTCCATATGACTTTACTATGTTCAACATATGGTTACAACTATGTGAGGCTCCTGTCGCTTTAAGCAGCTGCTCTGGCCCTGAAGGTAAGCCTGAGAGATCTCCTCTGGGCATCTTCAGGAGCCTAAAGTCTTCACGACCTTGAGTGGTGATGTGGAAGACGCTTGGAATTAAAATATACCTTTCCTCTTTGACTAGGATAAAAGAAAAGGAAAATATCCATGCCCACAGTGGCTAGCAATGCTCATCAGTGAGGGGCTGTGTGGGAAGGACCAAACAGTTCTGCAAAACCCTGGTATTGTCTTAACTGCAAGGGAGCTGCCTTCTCAAACACTGACTGGATTCAATTCATTATGATTTTGAGGCATCTGCAGCCCTGCCAGACTTTTATGCTGAAAAATCCCAAGCTACCCTCTAACATAATGTGAGGTTAATGGCAAGATCATGAGATTAAAAAAAAAGAAAAAATAGAAAAAAATCAGTTCTGGATTCTCTTATTTGCCCTTTGATGTTTGAGCCCTTGGTGGTTCCCATTTCCAAGCTTTTGTCTGAGAATACGACTACTAGAAACTTCGCTTAAGAGAAAGCTGAGAATTATCCAAAATTACATGATCCCTGGGACCTATGGCTTTGACCTTCCCCTGTATCCCAGTCTGAATATTGAAGTGTTTGAAATCCTGGCTTGTGGTCACTCTTTGGTTATTTCCATGAGCGCTGCTGTGGGTGTGCCTCGTAAAGCAGCCATCCCGCTCCTCTGATCCTCCATCTGCTCCTCAGCTGATCATCAAGGGGATGAATCCTACGTGCTCTGAGCCCAGGCAGGGAAGCACCAAGCAGAGGAATAAAGCGGCAGTGGGTTTGTAGCTCAGCAGGAAGGAAAACTGCAGACCTGCGTGCAGAAAACGTGTGAAAGGAAAATATTAAAATGGGGGCAGGCGAAGGTTAAAGAGAAGGAATGGGCAAACTGAACATGGTGAGGTGCAAGAGAGATCCACTGTCTTCTTCAGTTTTCCCTTTGTTTCTGGGAAATGCCACTAAAGCAGCCTTGATTGGTATTTTCTACACTGTTATCAGTTTCCACATGTGCCCATGGTGTGAACCATAGTACCGAAGCACTGGCAACACCCAAGGTATCTGACTGAGTTTAGACATTAAATGTAGTATGTGAGCATGGTTCCCCAGTGAATGCTTCAAAATGGTGAAGGGTGCTTAAAGGTTTGTTAGTCAGGGGACATAAAGTTCCCCTGTAGCTGCTGCTTGCTTCTGATTTTATATTCTGTTTCATGAAAACACGAACTGTGAGTGCCCCAGATCTGCAACACATATGCTGCGTAGTTAGAAGGGGGACTTGGTACAGCCATCCTGTCAGTAGTAGAGTACTGCTCTGTTATTTACCAGTTTTATTCCTCAAACCCTCAGGGATTAGAGAATTACTGCCCCTTTCCAAAGGACGCCGACACTGAGGCAGATTAAAGACCTTGCTCAAAGATGCACGCAGAGTCTATACTTAACCTGACAAATAAATTTAAGCCTCCTGAGTCCTAATCCAGAGCTCTTTCTACTAGAACAAAGATAACTAATCTGGGCTCTTGAACTGTATGTGGTGTGAGGGCACTTTTGGCAGGGCTGGCAAGTGAAGGCAGCAGTGCACTGCTGGCAGGGGCTGGCCAGAGCTGGCTCCCAGCTGCAGGATGAGGTGAGTTAGCACCGCAGAAGCCGTCTTTTCCTCCCTGTAGTAAGGTGACAGAAAGTGCCTTTATTCAGCCTTTAGAGTTTGTCCAGTGTCTCCCATCCATTGTCCTGTTGAATGGAGTTGTCTCAACCAGGGACCCAGGACATGGCTAGTGCCCCAGCTGTGTTCTCACCACATATGGCAGTGAAAGGCAAGCGTGATACCACAGAAAGGAGACACAGGGCTGTGGGCCAGAGAGTAGCTGGAGATGTCTGTGTGTCCTGTAGCTCTGCCCTTGAAAGAGTTTAATATGCAGTTAGTAAACACAGTAAGTTTTGCCATGTTGCTCTGAAATATTTTTCCTATCCTGTACTTCGTTTGCATGTGAATGTAGGGCAGATTTACCCCATTTATGACAACAGTGAAATTACAAAGTGTACATATCTTCTTCCTCTTCCAATGTGTCCTTTGTCCTTGAGCTTCTAACCGAGTCCTCTTTGGCTCCCTGGGCTTTAGTTTCCTTGCACCGTTGCAGTGGCCTTGCAGGCTTGTCTGATACACTGCTACATGTCTGCGGAGAAGCATTCTGCATAAGGCCAATATGGTTGTGCAAGTGAGCCTTCTCTAACAGCTTTAAGCAACTGGTAATTGCCATCAGGATCTGCCCCTTCCAATGTCTGCAACCACAGTCACTACAATAAGGCACACCAAGCCTGATCTATGCTACATATTGGCCAGAAGACATTGTCCTGGGCTAAGTATTGTCAGTCATGAGCCATCCCACATTTACTCACAGAGAACACCACAGTGGACTGTAGCATTAAATCCTCCATCTGCAATTATACTGAATGCCATTCATTTTGGACAATGCAAAAGAACAGTTTTTGTTATTCATTACCAAGTCCTCTGGGGATTTGTCTTTTTTTTCCTCTCTTTTTTTCTGGTGATTGTTCTAAAACCCTTGAATCTTTAATTAGAATGAAAATTTGCTTTATTGCTCAAGAGTCCCAACAATATAGCAGTTTGGATGAAATATTCACAGTTCAGACACAGCTCAGCATGCTCCCCTCTACACTCTTCTACCCACCACTCTCCCAAGTGCTACACACACATCTACTTTTCTTGCCCTGGTAAATAAACTGAGTTCCAAGATTTCCATGCACAGAGATGCCACACAACCCCCACTGTAATGTCCAGATACCTTGTCCATTTCCAGCTTCCTCCTTTTTTCTTTGCAGTTGCTCCATGTACGCCCTCTTCTTACCCCTCCTCTCTCTCCCTAATGCCTCCTGCACTGGTGTCCTGAAACTAAGGTCCTGACACCATGACTGTCGCTGTGAGAAAAAGCACAACACTTACTTCTTAGTGCCTGGGTTTTTTTCTTGGCTGGAGTGATAAGAAGAGGCAATACATCCCTTGAATGCTAAATTGTTTTGGACGCTCAGAAAAAAAAATATTTCTAATATGCTTGAGCTTAGTGTTTGAACCTCTGTGTAAATTAGTGGGTTTAATAAATAATGATCTTTACTGAAAGCATGTAAAATATATTTCTTTCCAACAAAAATTGCTTCAGTAGCTCTAAATCACTTCATCACCCAGCCTTTAGCAGAGTGCTAGAAGTAGGTGATAGTCCCCAAGTCTGCAGGTCACTTAGCTCTTCTCCCCTGACACATAAGGACTGCCCATCCATCAGATACTATCTTTTTTCCTTTTTAGTAAAAAGGGACAGGAAAAGTTGAAACAAAGGAGGCTGTATTCCTGTTTTCCACTTTCTTAATATTTTTTGTCCAAGGCTTAAGTGGGAATAGCATTCCGAAAAAAAAAAAAAAGAAGAAAAAATAGAAGCGCAGTTGAGTACAAGCTCCTGTTTAAACAAGATACATTTCAAGCTGCCAAGACATCTTTAACAGAACTAAATATAAGGATCTTAACTGAAAAAGAAAATTGATTTTATATCTTGACACAGCCTTTAATATTTATTTTTACAAGGGACTATTCATGTGTGTGCACAATTTCTTAGCGTTACAAAGTGATATGCTTTTTTGCATCTGTAAATATTCAGGTTAACACAGGCAGGACACTGATTTTACGGGTGAAACCAAGTCACCCATTTGTTGCAGAAGGGCAAGTCAGATGCCTGGTTTCTAATTTTTCTTCTTAAACATGCAATCCATGTGTTTCAAAAGCTGCTTTATTGTTGAAGAGATGGCCAGAAATAAAGCTCAGCAGCTCGTATTTCATGCAACCAGGTTTTTTACCATCTCAGCATTGAGCAGAATGATGAGTCTGCTCATGATGTTTACTCACCTTGGGTCTGTATTTGCCTAATATATATGAAGGGGATTCTGTTATCATTGCACAGGTGTTCTGGAGGAAACACTTTCAGAATTGCAACCAAGGGATGGGAGTTGGGGAGCGGGAGATGCTAACTCCCTACCTGCTGCTCCCATCTCTCCCGTCTCTCTCCCTCCACCCCTGCCTGCTTCCCTCCTACTGCTGGATCCATGGCCAGGGTACTTCCATAACCCCAGCCCCTCCTAGTGGTCCCCCTCTGACTAGGCTTGAGATTTAGGGGGATGCACCAGTGGTCTTACCAGAAAAGCATGGATATGTTCCTCCTCGTCAACTGTAATTTTTCCAGCCTGCGTTGGTATCTGCTCTCCTTGATCACGGATATCACTAGATAGTGCGGCTCACCAGGGCTTCCTCCCAGCTTTTACTACTGTTCTGCATGAGCTGGGAAAACTGCTGAGCTTATTTTTGCTTTGGCTTTCCCATCTGGGGAACACGTGCCATTGTTGAGTGAGGTTAACAGGAGGCATAAATAATCCCTAAATAAATGCAAATGACCAAGAAATCCTGAACTCAGATCTTCTGATAAAGTTTTGCTACTTGACGTCTGAATTGCTTTCAGCTTTTGGTACGGCTTTACTGGCCCGCTCACCACGCGGCGCTCTGAAGGCTGTGCCTGCATCCCTTGGGAGCCGCTCTGCATCTACTCTGGCCGGGGCACACAGCGTTTATTTAGAGTTAAAAAGTAACATTTGATGGGTGGGAAGGAGAAATGAAGGAAACAGGCAGGATTCTTCTGTAGCAGAGTAGGTATATCACTTAAAAGATGTGAGGGAGCAGCTTGCCCGGCTTGTAACAGGATAGGACATAGGTGCTAGGAATATGCCCAGGGCTATGACTCCAAAAGCAGAGGTGCTTCAAAGCAGAAACTATCTCAAAACCAAAGCAGGATTTCCCTCTACATTAACTGAAGGACAATAATGCCTGAAATTCTTAATGGAATAAAATCTAGCTGACAGATTTATGCTGGAGTTGTTTCAGCTTTTCTTGTTCTGGGCAGGAGGCAAGACTGCACTCTGTGGGAATGTCGGCATGGGCCGTGTGCCCAGCATCCTGTGACAGAAGCACACAAAATGGTCACACTGATGTTCCACAGGAGGAAGCTGCTGGTTTCAAAGGAAAATCATAGTCACTGGGTATTTGCATAAGGCTGAGCTCAGAGACCGTCTGGTGAACAAAAGTAGAAAATGGCTTTCCCCTAAATACAAGGAGCACTTGCTAATCAACTACAGTTTGAATTTTTAGTTGCAGTTCAAAGAGACCTTCCCAATGAACCCTGTCAGCTTGTTAATAACTTGAAGATGTCTTCTAATGGACTGGTCATAACTGGGTCCTGGGTTAAATACACTCAAACGCCATCAGGCTATGAATAAAAACTGGTAAAACTCCACTACCTTAAGCTGCAATTCTGACACTTTTCCATCCTGCATCTCCTAAAGAAAGGAGCAATTCCAGTTTTCAGTGTTATCAGAAATAAGGACTTAAGTTTAACCACTGAACAGACACGATTGTGAACAAGTCAAGCTTCCCCAAAGACATGCCTTAGCTATCACCTACTCTCTGAGGCAGGCTTCACACTGGGTGTCCTCTGTGTTGGCAGTGACCATGCCTAGTCTGGCCTCAGCTGCAGCATGAGATGCACTCCCATCCAAATTCATGTTTTGTAGGGCATCAAGCAGACATGAGAAATTAGTGTTGTTTGATGTTAGGTTCCCTACTGGAGTAGGTCTCAAGTAGTTCCCACATTTGTGCCCTGGTTTAACAGGGCAACCCAGTAGGCAATACCTTCTTCAGCATGTTCAAGTCAGGAAAGTATTCTTTTTTATAGATTATGGAAGCAGCAGTCTCTCTTGACTTCACTGAGGTTTCTGATATGTTTAGGGACCTTGCTTGGTTCAGTCCCACAGACATTATCAGTTCCCTGATCTGTTATTTCTTTGTAAATTCAGTAGTAGTTTGGGGAGTTGTGAGTTGTAAGTTGTCATCCAGAATTTCTACCAAATCACATCCATCCTGGATTACAGATCTCTGTTTTTGCAGATCTGGCTGAGGGTGAAATTTGCATCTGAGCAGCTGCCAAACAGGGCATCTGTCAAGAAATTTACATACTGTTATATTTCTGTAGTTCTGTACTCTATGTAAATAGTATTTGCCTCCTGGCATCTTTCACACAGAACTGATTTCCTCCCTGTGGTTTCTTGCCAGAATCTTGGCCATTTCAATAATTGAGACTCACACTGAAACCTCAGAAATGTTAATATCCAAAAGCACTAAAATCACAGAACACTGCATGATTATGACTATTCTAAAAACTCTATTAAGAATCAAATACACCATATCTAGAGAAACACCATATTTCCTTGCCCCAGCTCTGCACCGCTTCTTAATAATACAGATGGAAACTGGAACATCACCTGCTTAGTTTACATTTGCATTCTGGAGGAAGGTGGAGCTCCTTGGCCACTACAACTATTCCAGCACCAACATAAAGGGTTCAAGGGGTGCATTGGAGCAGTGAGAAAGTAGGCTTATCACCGGTTACACCAGTCTCTATGTGATGCCAAATATCCCATAACCCACAGCCAGCTAGTACAGTGCTCCTCTAGTTTAGTTCAGGAAATAGCAGCAACCTGAGAGTCAGGAATTTATAACCAGCTCCCTAAGGGTCTCTTTAATCTTGATCCAGGAGGGAATGCGTCTCCAGCCTTTATCAGCAGATCTTCCCAGGCAGGGTCTGATTCTTGTCTCCGTGAGTGCTGTATCAGTGAAATCATATGTACATCTAGGCAGCTAAATAAAGCAGGGCCAGGGAGCAGGCTGGACCACAGATTGCCTTTGCTGCCTAATTATTAGCACACTCCTGACACGAGCCGAAGAAAAGTGTACATGAGGACTATTCCCAGCTGTAAGCATGGGGAATGCCGCACTGTTTGGCTCCTTCCAGCTTCTATGGTTTGCTTACCTCCATTCACAACACTGTCCTCCCAGGCTTGGCACCCTCAGGAGGCCCCCCATGCCTACCTACCCCAAGGCATGCAAGGTATAACCTCAGCTTCTCGCTATGAAATCTGGTAAGCTGCAACACATTATTCACACACTTTGAACTGAAATAAACACATGAAAAGTAGTAATTATGTATTAGACTGCAGGGCATCTGTGGAGCCTCCAAAAGACACTGGCAAGTGCTACACTGTGTGGTTAGGCCATAAAAGGTACCTGGCCCTGTTTTGTTAGCTTTACAGGCAAAGGTGCTGGCATTAAAAAGGGTGTTACTATGTTTAGCATGCTCCAGACAATGTAAAACTTCAATGAGCTGTGTAATCCACCAAAAAACCATCAACCCATCATCATGCCCAAAACCAAGAAGAAAGCTGCACAGTATCAGTGCCTCTCTTCTTCAAGAACATTCTTCAAATTTCATTTCCTCTCCCATCTTAGCTACCCTGGTAGAAGCCCATTCTGTTTTCAAAGGAAAAGATATTTTATTACTTAAATGCATAAACCACAATATTATCTGTCTTGATACACTATGTCTTCTAATGAGCACGTGCATGTCCTTATTGACAATCATTGAAGGGAATTTGGTCCTCATATTTTTGAAGCTGAACTGAAAGGCATTCATAATTCATTCTCATTATCAATTTAGCTTTGCAGGAAAAAAGTATAAGAGATAAGAACTTCATTGCTTTTTTCATGCCTTTTCAGGAAAGACACTATTTATACGAGATGTGCAATGAGATAGACGGAGTAAATGTTTAGACAGTGAAGACATATCAAATACCTAGACAAACTTGAACTGCTTTGAATTATAGGACTACAAACCCAAACCAAACCCACTGACTCTTAGCAAAGCTGCTTTTGCTTTACAGGGCTAGTTTTTTCTGGGCTGTTTGTGTACAGACCAGAGGGTGATGGGAAAACCCACTGTGTTGTGTCACATCCTAGCTACGTCTGTCTGAAACGGAGGATTTATTTGCTTAAAATCTCTCTGAAACTTACCTGGTTTTGTTCAGTGCAGCATAATTATATTGGAGGTGTCTCTCTGACCCATTGTACCCATTTGTTTATGTGTTTTGTGGTGGCTGCAGGAGGAGCTCACTCAAAAGGCAGAGGTTAATGCACCTTCATAGTGCACACTGTGCTTGTGCCTGCAGTTGGTGGGGAGGGCAGGTTTGGGTAAGTCTCTGCCCTAGCAGGGAGCGTAGAGGGACCCTTCACCTGTGAAGCCTAAATAGGCAAGGCACCAAGCAGGGCAAAGGCATAATAAAAAAATGAAGAGGATGGGAGATGAAAGCACATTGACAATTTGCTCCATGGGAAATGTTCCATGTCCTGCTGGATGTGAATGAGATCAGGAGATCCCACCCCAGCAGGAACGCTAAGAACGATGGCATGTTCATGGCCATAGGGTCAATCAGCAGTAGACTTGGGCAGGATCTACTTCATTTGCAAAGTGTTTAAAAGAGGCAGATGGTAGAAAGATTTTTACAGTGGCCTCCATCCCTCCCAGTTCATGATCATCCTAGTCTCTTGAGCTCAGGGTGCTGGCGGATGCGGCTGCAACTCCTTGCATGACTTCCCAAGGCGCGGGAGTTTCACTGGGGTTCTCTGGATGAGGAGCGAGAAGCGTGCTGTCTTGCTGTTATATTATATTTCTCTCCAGCGGTTGTTTGTGGTAGATTTACATAAAGCAGTGAACAACTGGCCCTCATTATTTTTATAAAAAACCCTGCTTGATCAGATCATACCAGCAGAATCACTTCAGTCTTCTCTTTTTATTAATTGGTTTATTTCTTCAAAAGGGATTTTACTTTTTTCCATGGTTCTGATGTATTTTCTGTGTATCTTCTGAAGCAAAAAGAAATCAATTCTTTGAACAAGTTGCTTCTTTCAAGAGCTCTTTGCTTGTTTAAGAGGGCTCCAGTGTATTAAGAACAGAGCTGGATGTGGCCAAGTTAACATTTCCAAACATATTCCTTGGGTATTTCTCTATATTAGCTAGATTTAAGGAGTTGCCATGGAGGTGTATTTGCCGCCAGATGAGTCAGAATTATTTAAGTATGTCTGTCTGGATCAGAAGGTTTTATTCCGAATTATGAAATGTACGCAAGCCTTTATCTTTGAACAGCCCCTGCCCCTGCAGCTCTCTTCCTGCTGGCTTGCCACTTTGTTCTCAGAGCACTTTTGCCTTTCAGGTCCTTTCCTGCTCTGGTGCCTTTGTGGGGGTGTCTTCTCTGCTTCCTCTGACTGGAATTGAAGCCAATGAGCCTTTCCAGCACAGACCTGATGCAAATTTTTGAAATCAATGGAAATCTTTTCTTTCTTTGGCTTCACTTAGTGCTTTATCACCCATGCCCTGCCTGCCACCATTCAAGGAAAGTAGTAGCTTCAGGGTTTCTCCCTTCTGATTCCCCAGTGAATGCAGAACGACTGTGACATCCCCTGTCTTCCTGCTTTTTTGGCCTGCCTAACTTCTGTATGACCTTGTTCTGCAGAACTGGAGTCTCCTCACCCAAGGAAGTGTAAACAATAGATTGAAAGAGCAATTTAGGGAAAGATTCCCTTCACCAGGCTTTGCATCTATAGTTACCTTAAAAATATGCTCAGTAAATCACAGGCCTGAGTGGAAGAAAAAATATTAATAGAAAAGTGATTTTATGTGCTGAAAAGCCTCTTTCTTCCTCCCAAGG
Organism: Psittacus erithacus; assembly: GCA_009867235.2. NCBI lineage: Eukaryota > Metazoa > Chordata > Aves > Psittaciformes > Psittacidae > Psittacus > Psittacus erithacus. Next base: position 42,172 of record WYDI02042438.1, read on the forward strand.
GCTGTGAGCTGGACCACATTTGAAATTCCACCATGGCTTGTGGACAGCAGGAATAAGAGCTCAGACCTGCCACCAGCAGAACCCCATGCTGTTGTGGGCTTGAAATTGCAGCAGCTCTCTTTTTTTGCAGGTGGGCTTTCCTCTGTCTACAGGAACATTATGTCTCCCTCAGCGGGGAGGTGTTTAGTGAACAATTGTTATCTAGTTTCTTTTTATTTTTTCCACATCCTCTGAACTCTTATGTTACCAGAAAAAGATACTATCAGCTACTCCTTTATCCACACCTACATTGGTTCATCTCTGTAGTGAGTAGCATAATTACTAATGTCTGCAGAGATGCACATACAGGTGTGAAGATGTCAAGCATAATTATGATGTACATGTGTGCACATCTTCATCTGTGCAGAAAAAATAGCTTTAAAAATGTTTTGGTTGTGGTCTTAATCCAAATTCACCAGCCTCAGGTTTTTGCACAGCCGCTTATCTCTAATTCTGCATTACCTCAAAACAGGGATTTCCCATGTTACTTTTTACAATGCCAGAAGCACTAGTCAGATGAAAATAGGTCTGATGCAGCCATATGGAACAGCATGACCTGGAATTGCTTGCTTTTGGCTGTGGGCAACCTTGCTTTACCTTTATGAGTAAGTCTGGAAAAAAGCAAAATCCTTCAGTCAGCAGCCACAGCGAGGTGAACTCTGGTAGTGAGGGCATAGAAGGGCAGATGCTCAGCTAATGTCACTATTCCCAAAGCTTTTCATCAAGGCTTCATTAAATTAACCTTTTTTCTCAGATACACAGTGTTTCAAATTGCAGGCAAGACAGTACGAGCAGCAGTAGTACATGATTAGACCAGGTAGACTCTCAATTCTATTTCATTAAATATTTTGACATAACATTTCTTCTGGTTTACTTCTGCACAACAGAAGGCTAAATGCATTGACAGGAATGTGTCTACCAAGCTTGCTTTAGAGGATGTCCTAGGCATACACATCTTGTCTACCTCCTACAGTTTGTTTTGTCAGTGACATGTTTCTTTTCTGACTTAATCATGATGTCAAAATCAGAATAAACCAGATTATTACCCCTTTTTTGGGAGTCATGTTGGTCTGTACTCGTCAGGGATAATGCTCCTGCTATTTGTGCAGAGTCAGCCATACTAGGCACAGAGCAGCTCAGAAATTAGTGACAAACTGTTATGTCATCAATATGCAGAGCCGAAGGACTGAAATGTCTGTGGATGTGTGCTGACTTGATTGTACTTTTTGTTGAAAAAGTGTTTCACACCTAAGAAGATTGTTTGCTCTCACAAAACCTCACTTCTATCAAAGTTTTGTATCACCAAAAAATAACATTAAATTTAAAGGAACTGAGTGACAATGTTGTCAGTCCCAAGAATTCTAGGAAGAAGCCACGCGAACATGGTTGGTCTGTGATTATTCCCATTTGCAGCAAAGTCAACTGAATAATTAATTGTCCAGCAAATAGTTAATAGTCCACCAAATGTCTTCCTCCCTTGGGAGCAAAGCACTCACTGTGTCACATTTTGCAGCTTCCTCCAATGTGATCTCACCCTACTGTATGAGTTCGAAGTGCTAATCAGGAGAGAGGCAGATGAGTTATTCATCTTTCATCATATCCCAAGAGGTCTGGAGCATTTGGTCTTGTAACACCTGCCCAAGCCTATGTAGTCTTGGGGGTTGGGATCCTCTGGTTGTTTGGGAATGGGGCTGACCCATTTGCCATTCCTCACCAGGATGTGACTAGCAGCTTGTAGAGGTCTTGGCAATTATTATGCAGTGCACATCTCTTCTAGCAGAGCTTTCTGTGAAGATGTGGAATACTACAGCCTGAGGTGTTTGCCACCACGATGGCCCTTCTGTTTATGTCCTTCAGAAATGGCTTCCTGAGTGCAGAGTATCCTCCATATTCTTCTGGAAGCTGTAAGCTTGGAGAAAAGCAAGCGCAGAAAGTTTAGTAGCTTCCTCTCTAGATGAAAGCAGATTTATTACTTTTATAGTTTTGTTGGCAAGAGTTAACTTTAACTGAAAAGTATATTCCTTTTAATTTACTGTATTCACCCTTGTAATGACTTCTACTTTCTGCTGCTGCTAAGTACACCACAATATTGCCTTTTCTACTGCTGTTTATTGGGCATAGGAAAAGTACACGGTCCTGAGCTGAAAACATTGAAACATATTTAGAGGCGAAACAGACTAACTGGAGACCCATGAAGGTTGTGTCACCAAAATTATTCCAAAATTGAAGAGAATAATCTTTTTAGTTTGCTTATGCTCTTCACATTAGAAACATTAGAGGTATTTAAGCTACAAAAGGTTAGGCACCTACCTGAGCTAACTGAGGAAACTTGGCTCCCTCTGTAGTCAGTGAAGAGAAAGAATCATCTCCAGGCTGGGGTTCCAGCCCAAGATGTAAAAATTGGCTTATTATTTTCATAAAGAATTAGACATCTTGCACTATGAATACATGTTGCAGGTTTCTGCAATTTGCAAACGCCTTCATGCATCTTTCACTTAATTAGTTTCTTACTCAATAAATCTGTAAAAAAATATTGAGGAATCGGATAAACTTGTAAGCAAGATATTTCACATTTTCTAAGTTCAGGTCCTATATAAAGCTTCCTCTCTTGAGAATTTGGATTAGTTATTCAAACTTTTACAAGAGTCAACACTGGTCTTTGAGCCTTATATCTAGTGTCATAGCCAATTAATGCAATGCCCTTCCCCCCCCCTAAAAATTGGCTCATCCATGCTAATTTATCTATATGAATGGGATTTCTGGTAGCAGTTTCATACACTGTTCTTTAGCTTTTCCCACCTCTTCTGCTGACTTGGTATAAATATCAGCCTGTTTACAGTGCACACAGAAGGTATTTTGAATATTGATGAGGTTTTGTTCTGCTTTAAATCTAAAGTTCTTTGTGCCATGTAAAAGCCTGCTTTTCCTCTCTCTTTCTAACGTGCTACTTTACACAAAGGTTAAATGACTTTTTTTCTTAAGTGACAAATGTGACCAAAAGGCTTGAGACCCTATAAATCAAGCAAGGTCTCTTTTAAGTTGTTGTCTACCTTCTGCAGTGCCAGTAAGGAAAAAAATATCGTATTATCTTCCATGACAATGTAGTTACAGGAGGTAGGACTGGAAGTATGTAATGAAAAAGTGCAACACCTGAGTACCTTGCTTTGAGGCCAAGCACGGGTCTTCTCAGTTTGCTCTTATTTTAGTAGGGTGTGGGAATTATTGCGCTGAGTAATCGGCATTGCTCTCAGAAGGTTCTTGCTCCTCTCTCTGAGATATACACACACACAGAGAATCAAACTGGTCTTTCAAACTACTAGGATGTATTTTGAGATTAGAACATATTTTCACTATGGTATTTGACAAGAAATGGAAACAAAAATTCTCAAAGTTTCTTTGGAAAATTTCAAGGTTTTTAAAACAAGTAAAAATGAGGTGGGGTTTTTTTTCCTCTTGGGTTTTTTTTTTCAGGTTTTGAATAAAAATTTTAAAAAAACCAAACCAAAACCAAAACCCACACACAGTATTTTGCATTCATAAGGGTCTATTCCTATCCAGAGATACTGGGGTTATCAGTCTGACTTTGTTTCAGGATGTTCATTTCAGCAGATTACAGAACTGCATGGAATGACCCCTGCCATTCTTGTAATAATTTTCTCTGCAATATTACTGCTTTTGGCATGGCTGTTTGATAGCATGGTTAGACTTGAGTGCGGATAACATAGTCTTATTTCAACAGCTGTTTTGTCAGATTCATATCTTAAATCTATTGCTCTTTACTCAGTTAAAGCAGCATTGCTGCTTCATAAATTTTGGCCAAGTCCAAGCAAATCTCCCATTTATCCTATCAGAAATTTTGCTTTGCTCTAGGATTTGCAGATTGTTATTCATAAAAAAGAACACTTAACATTAGTAAAATATGTTTTACTGACTGGTGCTTTGGAAGTTTTTTCTTTTAATAGAGTTTATAATTTAAGAACTGAGTTTGTACATCTTCCATTGTATTAACTTTGCTTTAAAAATTACTACAAACTCATTGAGAATAAAAAAGGCGTATCAGGACCTAAAACCAGTGATCAGAAGGATAAAAGCAGAAACCCAGAAGCAAATACTTTGCCTGTTTGAGCCAGAGATTTGAAACTTTCCCCAGCTTGTGGGTAATATCACATTTCCCCCTCCTCTGTCCCCACCCTCCTACTGAGATCAAAAGACAATATTCCTGCCTCTTTGTAAGCACAGTGCCATCTGCGCAGCTCCATTTCTAGAAGCAAAGTCCGACTCATCCTCTGTTTCTTCACTTAGATGTATGATACAGTCTGTACTGCCAGAGATCTGATGTGGTAGGAACAGTTTTCTTAAGTGTGAGCCTAACAAATTGAAACCTGCCCTCTGCACTCAGTCCTAGTTGAAACAGCTTCCCACAAAGTCAAGCAATAAGATCACAATCAGTGTTTTGAGGAAAAGTATGAGCAACACATGCTTTTCTTTTTTCTAAATGCCATAACTCTACTGGACAAAAATGCTGTTTAATAAATATTTGTGGCCTAGATAGAGTTATCTGCTGTGTTACTACACTGAGGAAAGGTAAGATATATAGTAAACCACAAGAAACATTCTTCAGATGGTGGCCTCTCCATCACCACTCAAACATGTGTAGTAACCCCAGCTGGCTGGAGGCCCAGCTGTTCCTGGTGGCCAAGACACCACTGCTTATTTTAGTGTGGTGTGACAAAGCAAAGTGTCCCATGGGTATTTCCAGCCCCATCAGTAGTGCTGGGAGAGTATAGAGGATGTCCTTCTTGAATGGTTGTGGGCCAAAACAGCTGGAGGAAAGAAGTTTAAAAGGAAGTTAAAATTGTAATGGACAACTCGGTAAAAAAGGTTTCTAAGGCTGCTAAAAGCCAGAACTGCACATTTGGAAAAGAGGATTCTACTGGTTTTAAAGAAAATACCTGTAAGTAAAAACAATGATAATTCAAACATTCAAACAAGAGAACCCTCCAAAGAAACAAAAGAAGAGAGATGAATAAAAAAACCTCAAGAAAGTTCATGGCAATCTGCATAATTCAGAAGATAGAAATTTAAGAAATACAGGGAAAAGGGATTCTTTCTAGAGTAAACATGTCTGGTAGAGAAAACTCATGATTTTGTCTCCTTGGAAGCAAATTAGCGTGAATATGTAAAAAGTATTGCTAATAACACATTAAAAATGAGAATGCTTAGAAAATACTTAGAAAATATTTAACTTTCATGTTGGGAGCATGCAGAGAATATTTTGCTTCAGTGCTGGGGAGATCCAGATATGGTCACAAGTTGTGGATGAAACACTTTTCACTCCAACAGTACCTCAGGAGAATTTAATGTTAAGAAGGGAGTCTGAATATGAACATTTCAGTCTGTAGGTCTTGTTACCCTGCTCTGTTGGTAAGGCACTGGAACAGGCTGGCTAAGGAAGTTGTGGCTGCCGCATCCCTGGCAGCGTTCAAGGCCAGGGATGTGGATTGGGCTTTGAGCAACCTGGTCTAGTGGGAGGTGTCCATGCCTGTGACAGGGGCTTGGAATTAGATGATCTTTAAGGACCTTTCCAACCATTCTGTGATTTTTCTGTGCTTTCTAATGCCATGGGTTGACATTTGTTTATACATAATCCCTTCCTGATGTTGTCATTTGGACTCTTAGAGGACTTCCCACAACACTGCAGACTCTCAGGTCAGCTATTCTCTTTGCCTCAGTGGCTTCTTGTCTCTTAGTTGTCTTGATAAATTGATGCCATTTCTGATTTAAAGTTCTGGGGTTTGCTCATTGCTGCTTCACAGACAAAAGCTCAAAACCTTGAGACCCCTCTGTGCTGTTTTCTTTCTGTGATCTCCGTATCATGCTGCAGATTTTGTATCTGCTGGAATTACAGGCAATATATATCCACTTCTCAGAAAGTATCCTGAAAGCAGGGATGTCAATAAGACCAAGACATCCAGGTCACAGTGGTCCGATCCTGTCTGAGACCTCACAGTGGAGCTCCAAGACTATGAAGCTGGCTGCAGGAGAAAGAGGTGTATTCACTATCACTGTATCTCACTGTGTCCAGAAATGGAGCAGTCTGTTCTTAAGAAAACTGCTGTATGGTCCTTACAATACAGACAAGAGAAAAACCATTCTGAGGTATGGTGTTTTGGTTTAGTTCTCTGCTTCAGACAACTGGCTGCAGCCAGAAATACCAGGGCCACTGTGGAGTCACTGATCTCTTGGTAAGAAGCTGAACCTGTTCCTGCTGTGCAGCACTTCATGTAAACTCAGATTGCTTCTTTCTAAGTAGATGAAGATGCCTGCCTGTGCAATGAAAAACTCAAAGTGGCCTCACCTTTATGGGCTATTATTTGGATACATGGAATGATGGATGGCTAAGAGAATGAGATTAACAAGCAGTCACCTAAAATCTGCCCTGTGACCTGCACTTCAAATTTATCCTGGTTTACCTATACAGGGCTGGAGATGTTCATATAGCAATGCAATAGGATAATTTATTAAACAACACAGTCTCTACCTGCTGTGCTGTGGCCAGAAACAGTGTCCTCCACTGCAGCAGTCTCCTGAGTGGCACACTGAGGTCTGGGTCCTGCAGGACCCAGAGCTGGCTCCTTCCCCAGCCTCTCTTGAAGCAGAGCTATGCTTCAGGACACCACCACCTGTGAAATGTCCACTACTGCCCACCTACAGCATTTGGTCCACCACACATACACACATTGTGGGATTATTTTTTTTCTAATGTGCCAACAGGGTTTCAGGATGCATTGAATTATATTTTCAAGTTCACTTCAAATGGAAAACTTAAATGTTTTTTGCTCCTTAACGGGAACTCCTGTGTAATCCAACAGCTGGCTTTTTAGGGAGCTGCCCCATATTTTTAGCCCAGGACCCCTCTGTGGATGACTCTTTCTTGGTTTTTGATGTTTTACCTTCATTTAGCTCTACCAGGACCAGCAGAGTCCTCTCTGTTTGCCCTGGGGAAGGCAGAACAGGACCCAGCCTGTTCTCCCCAAGAAGCAGTGCAGGAAGCCAGTGTACTAAAGCTCTGATTATTTATCTGGCTCTATATTTCCGGAGAGAGCTGGAAACAAAATCATACACACAAGTTATTTATCTGGAGGTGAGCTATGAAGCTAAAAAAAAGAACCAAACAAAAAAAATAAAAAGAAAGAGAAAGGTTATAAAAGGAAGGAAAGAAGCAGGTGATGGCTTTTGTAACAGCAGACAGTAAAATGCTATGTCTTTTAGGAAACATCTGGGTGTATACTACAATCAGAAAACAAATTTCTCTGCCCTAGGCTGGTCTAGTTGCTCTGAAAGACAGTGTTCAATAGGTTTGTCTCAGTGAATGGATCACTTGGCTTTTGGATAGGGTACAGGTAGAGTAGTAGTAGGTCTGTCCCTGTATACCAGTGCAAGCCTATCCCTAGGCATTCTGATGTGGCTATGGCAGGGCGTTTTGGAGAGTGCAAGCCACAGAGCTCTCTGCTAGTCTTACTGATTGCTGTGTATGCATGTGATTCCTTCAGATGAGTAACAGCTGAAAGGTTTTGGTTCTCTACCCCTTAAAAATAAATTGTAAAAATTGTATTGATTTCAGTGCAGAAGGATTGATCCTTAGCCTCCAAGAGGGTATTTAATATATTCCGTTACTAGCATCTTAATGGGATACAGCTATACTGTGCTGCACACGGAGCCGCATATGATACAGCTCCCTCGGGCTGCTTGACAATATGCTCTCCACTTCAGAGACTAGTACATAAATACAATTCACATGCTCTGTCTTTAGTCATGCCACAGTTTTGTCAACCACATCACATTTTTCTGCCTCGGGCTGCGGTGTGTGCTGTTAACACATGTCTCCTGACTGAGGTCAGTGAGCGCAGGGACAGCTTTGCTTCTGTTTTCATGGGACTTTCCTGTCTTTTCTTGTCATCTAATTAACTTTCCTCATTCCTCCTTTATATATATATTTATCTTTTTTTTGCCTACCTCAACATATACAGCCACTCCACCTTTCAGCTCAAGTAGGCAACAAAGAGAGAAATAGCACATGGTGTCAAGTACTCATCTATAGAACTGAATTCTGCTAAACCATACTGATTTCTAGCTGCTGAAGATATAGCCCATGAGAATTAGTCTCCTTAGCTTGATATTATTACCCTGAATTGAAGTGTAACCAAGGAAAATCCAGAAGGGCAAAATCCTTTTCTCTTAGAAGGCTCTAAAACTATATTTATTGTAAATACAATGTAATTTGTACAATTCATTCTATTTTATTTTTCAAGCAGATGTAAAAATGCTGAAATTTAGGAAAAATAAATAACCCTCTAGCATATGAGTAAGTGAGATCTACACACTTTTTTCTCAAATTGTCACCAAATCTACTCATCTTTCTCAGGTAAACCTGTGTTTCCTTAGGCTTGATAGAAATTTATCATAGGTTGAAGTTTTGATTTACCTTTGAACTCTTAAAAATTAACAAGGAAAGAATTTTTGACTGCATTTTCAGAAATGTTTTCCCCAGCCATACAGCAGGTCAACAGCTTTCCAATTCTCCACATGAAATGTCATTAAAAATGGAGGGGGGGGGGGGAACCATCAATATCTCTTTTGTGTTTAATTAACACCCAATGCGCTGCAGTTGGAGAGACTGAATGGGGTACTGGGTGAGGGGGCCTTTGCTGCTTCATATCTCCATGGACAAGGTTTCTCCCAGGAAGCTGACATTATTCTGGGATTTCCTTCTCTCTCTCTCTCTGGGCTGATTTCACCATAGCCTAATGTATACAGCAATGAAATAGATGAAAGCTGACCAAAGGCATGCAGAAGGCAGTACAGCTGTAACTGCAAATCCCTTTTCCTCCGTTCTTGTTGACTGACCCCACCCCTTACAAAAGCTTTTGTCTAAGAAAAGCAAAATCAACATAAGACTATATAGATGCATGACTTGCTTTGTCTCCAGCAGCAGCAGTAGCTGGATGAACAAAGAGACTGCTCAGCTTCCTGTATTTTCTGGATTCAAAATGGAGAGTATTTTACAATAACAGTTACTTCTTTCATCTTGGAAGCACTCCTTCATAAAGAAAATGTGATTAAATAGAAATCATAACAATGTCTCTTTCTGGTCTCTTTTATAAAAATTTGGTGGCATCATTTGTTTCTAATGTGTGAGCATTCATTGCCATCACTGTAAATCTTTTAAATCAAAAGTGAATGAGAAATGTTAATGGCAAAAGGGAGAAGGGGATTATCTCTAAACAGTTTCTTTCTCAACTGCACAACAAATCAAAATATAAAAGACAAATTGGTCTTCAAAACATGCAGCTGAAAGGAGCTTAGAAGTAGGTGTACACTAAGAGCCACATTCTGGCCTCCAAATACATTCTATGATGAACCATACAGATGAAGATGATTACTGTATCCCTCTCTTTTTACTACTTCATTGTGTTTCTACATGGGAAGGAGGATTAGGTGAACTTCATGCATCTGTGAGACTCATAAAGGATGTTGGTATTTAAGTAGGTACTGAGGATACTGCTTGGACTTTGTGCTGCTCCTTTAGGGATATGTGATTCACTGAAAGGGAAAGGATGACCAACAGAGCTCCAAGCAACCACTCCTAACCCCATCCTGGGTTTTTTCACAGCTGCTAGCCTTCTTTGGATGGCTGCATGGGGAGATCTGCCCATGCTGGGACAGCTATTCCTTTCACCTGTGGGCTGCTCTACTGCCTGAAGTTTCTACAGCCTTAGTGCTGTGGCCCTGTCTTGCTCTACCGCCACATGGCTGGTTTTGGCCAGGCAACTGTATGTTTGTCATCTTAAATTCCTTCATTGTTGACATATGTAATGAAGGCTGTCAGACCCCTTTGCTGTCATGTATCTCTTCCATTGTGCAAAAAGGAAAGCTATCCTTATGTGAATACTGGATAGTACAGTGGGTCATGTTTATAAGCAACAGTATAACTTTATTACAGCCCTCACTGTCCTAATTTCTCCTTCTACACACATAGCTCAGCATGAAGTGTAAGCCTCTCTTTCTGCTGTAGGCACCATGTGGTCTGGTTATAGCCATGCAGTACCACATCCGGCTCCCAGGGGACAGCTAACGGTACTACAGTTGTTAACTTTAGATGCTGAAAGCTTTGGTTTTGGAAATGGCACACATAGACTTGCAAGAAACAAAGGGGAAAAATGCCACAAAACACTGTGGAGTAAACAAGATCTGGTTTGCAGAGTCTGACTAGAGACAGCTCGGCAGAGGCACTTCCTAAAGTCACAAATTTCCTTTGCTTCCTCTGTGCCTGCTTCCTGGAGGACTGAAGTGTTTTCATGGAGTCCAGATGTAAGACAATAGGTCAGTATAATTAAACATCCAAAGCAAAAGCATATCACAGCTGCTAAATTGTATAGCTAACACCAAGAGTTAGACCTTATACATCAAAAGTATCATTTGGTTAGAAGACCTCAGGTACACGCCCACAGAACAGCCTCCTGTGCTAGGCAGGTCAGGTTTTAGAATCCTAATTATTGAGGTCCTCATGTAGGCAATCATGTGTGGGAAAGAGAAAAGAGGGAATTTTGCTTTTGGTAGAGTATGTTGACATCGGAATTTTTTAATGATCAGATATTGCTTGTGGTAACGTTACATTCTCAGTTTGGTCACAGTAGCACAATATTCATAAAACCCAGTAAAAAAAAAAAGAGTATTCTGGTATACCATAAAAGCTATGTAGGTTGGGGTATTTTGTGCAAAACGGCAGTGTGGGGCAGGAAAAACCTCAGTATTAATTCTGAAAAGGGGGCAGTTGTCACTTGAGATGGCCTGCTGAATCAGTGGAACTTTTTGTATGAACAGCTGCTCACTGGCATGAGCTTGGGCTGCAGGATTTGGCCAGTTGGTACCAACTGAGCTTTGATAAAAATAAGGGCCAGGTATAATTTTTAATACATCCCATGGGCACCCTTTCTCATGATTTTGTCTATGTGCAATTGAAAGGAATCTCATTTAGAAATAAAGAGGCTGACATGTCACATCATGACATTAGAACAGTGCTACATTTTGTGGCCCATGTTCAATGCAACCCTCGAGTGATCTGTTCCAATAACGCAGATAACAGCTAGTAGGATGATTCACCCATCAAGCAATAATGAGCAGCCATTGCATCACCTTCTGTTGTTTATTGTACCCTGAGGCTTTACAGAATACAGTTGCCTTGATAAAAAGATAAAAGAAAATAACATAAAACTTGGGTGAAAGAAAAATCTTATTAAACTGAATCTACTTCTTGTCTCCTCTTTCTCTGTTCCCCTTAAAGTTATTATTAATAGCCCCAGACTGTTTGATAGTGAGCACATGTTTTTATGAGAACCATTACCAGGGGAGCAACACCTCTGAATAGCTGCTCAAGTCAATGAATAGATGAGGCCTGAAGAATGTTAGATGAATTAGAGCGAAGTCCAGCCCAGGAGTGAGAGATAGCTAGATTATGGGCCAAATTCCGACAATTTTGTTCCATCTACTTGGATTTTCCAAAGGTTAGTAAGAACTTTGCCAGCATAAGAGAGCTGAATAAGACCTAAGTGATCCCATAGGCTTTGAAGCTATAATAATGTTTATGTCTCAAGCTCCTCTCAGAGTTCATTATGAGCATTAATTAAATACACCTCAGGGCTCCCTATGCAAGAGCAAAATATTCTTATTCCCATTAAAGTGAGAGAGGAAACCAGTCCTTGTGCAGGAGGGCTTAGAGGTTCCTGAAGATGTGGGTTCTATTTCAAAGGACTTTGAGTTGCCAACAATGTCCAGGGAAATGTCCTGATCAGATTAGGTGTGATATTGAAGATTTAGCTGTGACATTGATCCCGTGGCTGATTTTCAGGGCTGCTGACCTCCTCCAGCTCCCTGTATCTTCAGTCAGAGATGTCAGTGCTTAGAGATCCATATGCCAATATTCTGTTTAGCTTTAAGAACATCAGGTAGAGCAGTAATCTATTCAGTAGACAGACAGTACAAGAAGATGTTGAAGATAGGGAGTGTATTTCTTCTATGTGAGTTAGATAGTAAGTGCTAAATTAGTAATAAATATATCTGAATCATTAACCTTGGAGGTCACCTACAGGAAGTTCTCCCCAGTCACCAAAGAAATAACTCAACGAATTCAGTGGTTAAACAAATACATTGTTCTGGATGCAAAACAAGGTGTCAGATTTTACTCTGGGATGCAGTGTTAAACCTTCACAGCTTTCTAGTGGGAGTGTTGACAAACTCTTTGTCACAGAATGCCCCACTTGATGTGTCACTGCAAGCCAAAACATACAAAGAAATGATGATGTAGTTTGTTATCCATAAGTCTCATGCTGCAATACTTAAGGAAACAAAACTCACCCACTACCATCATAGGGTCATTTGCCTAGATAAGATCTTCTGATCAAATGATACTTCAGTTCTCTATCAGCTGTTTCAGAAACAGTACCCACAAGAAACTTGGTAATGGTAAAAACTTAGTTTGTGGGGAGGGACTTACTGTACAATAACAAGTTATTATGGTTCATACTGTCTTTTGCTGCTGCTGAACAGACTCTGCATGCTACCAGAATCTGCTCATGAGCATGAAGGAAGACGACTCTTTATATGTCATGCAATGTCAGTGCTTTCTGACTTAGCTCACTCTTGGAGCTCAGGGCTACAACCAGCACAAATCTGAGTGAGTGGTAAAGAAAGGGGAGAGTAATGTTGGCTCTTTTAAGGAATGAATAGAAAAAGCACTGTAGATTTTTTTCTAGAACAGGGTCCCCATGGGCTGTCAGTCCTGCAATACCAGGTTTACACCCAGAACCCCACACCATATGCCTTTGAGACTATCCTTCCAATAACCTAAAGCAAATCATTTGCACTTTGTATGCAGGTTCCCTTCACCCTACCATATAGCTCCAGCAGCATATGAATGCACATACTTGTAAGAACTTTGTGGTAATTCTCACATTCATGTATTTGTATTCCTCCTAAAAACCAACAAAGCTAAATCACTATCCCCTTTTCCCTTAATTAAAACCAATTTATGGCACTCCTGCTTTTCTGAAATAATTATGGTTTCCCCAAGCTTTCTGTGGTACACTTGAAAGCAGAGTTTGGTTTATAGTTCATGAAATTTTCAATTTTTTTTTTTTTAATACCTAGATTATGCCATAAAATCTCACATTTTCCCTTTGCCAGCTGTCTAAAGTAAGGGAAAAGTTATAAACTTTTGCTCCATGTCTAAGACAAGACTTTCCTTACAGCAAAGTGACTGTCAGGAGGAAACTAGCCAGACAGTCTAAGTGACGACCTGGAGGGGCGGGGGGGAGCGGGTGATGGAAGCCCCTCTGGGACAATGCTCTTTCCTGCTTCTGGAAGTCCCTCCTATTTCCACACTGGCTTCTGCATCCGGTACTTTACCAGGATTCTCTTTCACATCAAAGCATCCCTCCCCAGGCTACACATGTAGGGGCACAGCCTTAGTTTCTATGGGAAATAGTTTTATCCCAAAGGAAAGGGAAAGAAATGTTTGGTTTAAATATGCTTAACACTCCCCCTTCTGTATAAGGTGCTCTGTTGTTGCACTTTCTCTGGTCCCTTGGGATATCAACATGCTCTTTAGCACACTCAAGCTTATTATCTTAGCTGAGGTGTTTAAAAGGGGCTGTGGGGGAATTTTGCTCTCATCCACATTGGTTAAACAAACATCAGGCTGAAAGCTTGCTAAATTAATTCCACTGAATTCTTTTTTTGCTGGCCTCACCCTTAAGATGAGTTGCTCCAAGTTCTATCATTTAAAAAGACTCCATGATTCAGACAACATGGAGTCTCTGCTTCTCTCCTAAAATTCTTAGAGACAATGTACGGGTGATAAAGCTGCTTCTTAGCTTAGCGAACAGACAGGAGGGATCCCTGAATTTGTCTAGAAGTTGTTGTCAAGGAGGTTTCCTTGATAAAGAGCTCTAGCCAGAGATGAGCTGCTGACTATATTTCGCTGAGTATTTTGTGCAATTTCAGTCAGCCCACAGAAGGAACAGAAATCTTTGGAAATAAGACTGCCCTTGAGTTGAGTACACCTTTTGAGTAAACAATCTACAAGCAAAAGTTTCAAGCTTCATGACAGCAGTTATCATGGCTTAAGGATATTGATGTGATGCATACAGATTAATCTGATACAGATGAATAAAATAGATGAGCTTTTGATTGCACAAGCCAAGGGATTGTTTCTGATTTGACTGTGAGTGTGAAACCTTTCAAAACTACACAAGCGTTTGAAGGTAGATGCAACTGATATCAAGGAGGAGACGCTCAATGACTTCCAATGCAGGCAATTAAACCAAGCTTGGGCACTCTTATCACACAGATTTCTCCTTATCCCAAATACTTACAAAACATATGTAGTTTGGTAGCCCAGTTATTCACTTTTTGAAGTCTCCTGAATTTATTTGTTGTTCCACTGCTGATGCCATTAGTTCCTCCCCCATTTCCCTCAGTTGGCATCTAATCTCTTTGGGTTGGTTGCTCATGCCTTCAGGGTCACTGAGTTTCTTTCCACACCAGGCTCTTTGATTCTGCCTCTATTTGAGGCCTGGTTAGTCTTTTGATTATTTGAAATGCTTTGAATGCTGACTTTAATTGCACTGCCTTGTAAGAGGCACTTCTGCAAGGGCTGCTAACTGCAAGACTCCTGGCTGCCGTAGTAGCCATGCTGCTAGGTGGAGAAAGTGTGAAGGAATGCATGTAAGCATTTTATAAAGGGAACAGCTGCTGAAGTGCAAAACTGACATATCACCTTCAAGAAAGAGAGACTTTGTTTTGTTTTGTTCGTTTTACTTTATATATATTTAGTGGTACTAACAGAAGCTAAAATGCTTACACTTACCATGGAAAAATGCTGAATCTGGAAACAGATCTCTAACGTCTCAGTCAGAAGTGTGGCATATTTCTTGATGACAGATTGTCAGCTGTGGCCAAAGCAGAATTGAGGATGTAGATGAATTGGAGACTGTCCAGAAGAAAGCAACAGGAATGATAAAAGGTTTATAAAAAATGAGTGATGAGGAAATGTTGAAGAAACTGAGTTTGTTTAGTCTAGAGGAAAAAGACTATGGGGTAAAACATATGAGTTTTCCAATATGTAAACAATTGCTTCAAAGAGGACAGCTATCATTTGTTCTCCATGGCCACTGTGAGAAGGACAAAAATAAATCAATGTAATCTGCAGCAAAGAAATTTTAATCTATGCTTTGGAAATTAGGTTTCCTCTGGATGTTTCACTAGAACACTTGGTTAGACCAATACCTTACAGAGGTGGCTTAACCTGATCCTGGCTCATGGGAAGGTGTGGGACAAGGATAACATCATTGTAAATATATGAAGGAAGACTTTGAAGAGAAATGGTTTTGGCTGGGTAAACAAGCAGTAGTATTTTCTAACTGGTCACCCCACTCATCCTGATGCCGCTTCAACAGTAAGAAATTATGTCTTCTTTGCGGCAGCTGTACACTAATGCAGTAATTTGGGGAACAGCATTTTAAAGTCATAGAGCCACTCTGTTTAGCAGAAGCTCCCATTCCTTCCTTTGTTCAGCCTCCTAACTTTCCGCCACGAGGCATAAAATCCTTGTTTTGGGAAATATGTTTTGGTCTTCCTCTTGCAGGACTTGGAGTAGCTTCGTTCAGCTTCTCCCGCTGGTTTGAAAAACATCCCCAATCTGCAATCACAACCAATTCTAGTCTTCTCAGCAAGAAAAAAGGCTCATGGTACTATCGTGGGATAATGCAGTTGTGTATTTTAGGAGTCATCACGCCTTAGGCCAATTGTTCTGGGCCCTCACTGCCACCTTGAGGAGGTTTTCAACTCACATTCATCTGACGCGATGGTATCGGGCTCAGTGCGCACCAGCTGCTGTTATTGTATGGTCTGATTTGCAGTTCTGTTTGCAACTGCAGCAGGAGTCTCTTATTTGCTGTACCTGTGTAGCAGTAAGATTACATTCAAGCTGCGTAAAGGTACCTTCCAGCCCAGCCAAATGGTAGGTCAAGAACAAAGTGAAGAAGCGGCTGAAAAAACTGAATGTTTTAGTAAAGATTTTAAAACCACTAGAAAATTGCAAGGTTCAGAGAGGAGGTAAACAAGGAACTTTCAGAAAAATCCTTCCATGTTTTTACCTTAGAAGCATTTTCCAGGGAATGATAATTCATTTATAATTAATTGCTAATGTGTTTATTATTATCAATATTGATTTCAGTTGACAAGCAAGACATAAAGTTAATAAGTAAGAGGCATTGTGTGCAAAACCTGAAGCGCCTCCAGGTCCATCGCTGTGCCAAGTAGGTTGATCAAGAACCAACTTTGTAACATGGCATCAAGAGACCCCTTACTGCCATTCTGCCAGAGAGGACAGGGGCCCTGGAGGCAGAATTGCTGTCAGCAGAGAAGGCATAACCAAGCAGCCTTGAGCAGGCCATGGGGGAGGTAGTATACTTCTGAGATAAAAACCTGTCTGTGTCTTAATAGAGGTAACTTCTTTCCACAGTATCTTTCAGCATCCTGTTAATTAAAAAAAAAAGAAAAAAAGAAAAAATAGGATAAATTTGCAAAAATAAGTAAATTAAAGAGAAAGCAACTTCTGCCAAAAAATTAACTTTCATGTTCAACTTCTGCTTGAAACTAACTTCCCAGGAGCCAACTTTCTCAGGGAATAGCCTGTTATCAGATAAAGGAAGGACTGAAAGAGAAAGATAATTCCTTTGCTATGAAAGTCACCCCCTTTTATTGAGACCTTCTCCCCCAGCCTTTAATGCTCATTGACTTACCTCTGATCTCTTGGCATCTTTGTATTTTTCCACGTGTCTGTCAACCTCCTCTAAGGGAATTTTTCTTCTTGAAGCTAAACTTTGCAACACAACTAAAAGAAAGCAAACAGAAATGGCTTCAATCACTATCACTGCTTAAAAATTCATAATCATTTCTATAGCCAAAGGCAGAAAAGCTAATTATTTACTGTCCCAACCAGTCTTATCACCTCCAGGGAAAATGTGCTATTGAGCTGGCTGCACTAATACATCTGCAGAAAGGCAGCTCTCGTCGCTGGGACCCAAGTGTACTTGCATCACCAGTGGGAGTTTTTCAGCTTTGAACAGAGCTGTTGCAGCAGGGTAGCTATAAGGCAGAGGAGCTCGGTCACCGGGGAGTGAGGAGACAGCAGTGTCTTGCTTCTATCCCCAGTGAACCTTCTGGCCATCTAGATATTGGCATTTAGAGAAGAGTGAGTGAGCTATTTAGGGTAAGATTGTGATTATTTTTTAAGTGAAGCCCAAGTAAGCTTCATATATAGGACATTATGGAAAAGAAGAACCAGAAGAATTCTGGCTGATGCAGGAAAATGCCCATCCAAAAAATCCCTGACTGGTGGCTCTGCCTTTCTGTTTATTTGCTTATTTGTTTTTTATGGAAAGGTTCCCAGCTGTGCTGACTGCTGCGAGAGATTTGGGAAATTGGGACTCACTCTCATTCTACCCCACATTATGGTGCTGACGGATCCCACTGAAAACTCTTCTATATGGACATTTTAAATCAGTATCCAATGAAGGATGCTTCCTTGGGTCCTTTTGAAGCAACCCTTTCCCTCTTCTTCTTATCTGTCTTCCAAGGACCTTTCCTAATCTGTCTCTAAGCTGAGTTCAGATCCAACATTTATGACTTCTGCATAATATGTTCTGGACCAAAAAGACCTTCCCCTTGACATCTCAAATTCTTTGAATTCCCCTGTCCAAATTCACAAGACTCTTCCTCCCTGTCCTTCTCTTTAAGCAGACTCTTGTTTTCTGTTGTCAGCTGGAGCAGACTTTCTGCATTTCTCATTCAATACTGAGGAATACAAGCTTGAATACACAGCCTGTACTGATGTAGTACTGTGGGCTACCTCAGGGGCTGTCTGCTGTTGTGCATGGGAGCAAGAAGAAGCAGAAAGCTACAACATGTAAGGTCTTTCCTGAACTCTTGTAAGCTTTAATTACTATAGCTGATTTAGAAGACCTCAGTCTTTTATGATAGTGAAATGTGAGTGCTGGGGATCTAAGCAAAGATAACACAGTCAGGGATGATAGATCAGGCATGGCATGGCATTGACATCAGGCATGGTGATAGTACAGAGAGTGTAAAGTGGTCATCAGCACTGGAGCTGCATGTTTCAAAACTAAGAGAAGCAGCAAATCTGAGACAGCAGTGATAGGAAGGCCCTTGGCAAGGCAGAGAATGAAGCCGTGGAGGCAAGCTGGAAGATGGAGAAAAGGACACTGAAATGCCAAACATATCCATGCTTGGCAGGTACAAAAACGCTTGTATTACATGTTACAAGTGCATTTACATCCCATCATTGCTTTGCCCAGGGACTGTTGTGGAAAGGATCATGCTATTTTTAACACTTGTAACCAAATTATGCTCTTGGGAAATGCATCATAAAGCAACCAAGCATATATGCAAGCCTCAGAGAACCTAACTTGTACCAAGGCCACCCCACAGAGATGCTTGGCAGATTCAAGCAAAAGGCAGGATCTTCAGCATGGTATTTAGGTCTAGGCTTCAGTACATTCAGACAGCTTAAAGATTTGCTCTGCTTTTGCCCTGCCTTGGCCTCTTCCACCTTCCACCTTGGCTGTGCCTCAGCTCCTTGACAACCCAGTCAGGCTTTGACTTCCTCTCCCTGCCCCACCGCAACACCTTACTGCCCCTGCCCTGAGTGCAGCAGTCACCTTGCCAAGGCCTAAGGCTACTGCTGCTAAAGCTGCCTCCTGCTCGCAAGGGGCAGTGTCATTTCCTCCCAGCGTCCGGCTGGGGTACTTGACTTTTGCAGCTGGGGCTGAAGCCAGTAGAGTTTACCAGTTGTAAGCTGGAGTCTGTTGCTGTTTCTGGCAGAACAATTATACCGACACTTGCATGGGGAAGTTTCTACCTTTTCATTTGTTTTCACTGAGGGAATTGAATGCTGATTTCTAGGGCCGCCGTGAGATAATAGGCTGCAGTCACAAAGCAATGCCAGGATATTTCCCTTGTGAAGGCACGGGACTAGTGACTTTCCCCTTCCAGGAAAAAAAAAAGCATCCCTTCTTCCCATGCTTTCACTCTCTTACCCACCCAGCGCAACTTGATGTTGTGTTGATGGAGTAACCAGTACAGAAGGATGATAACATCTGGGTGTTTGCAGTGTGTCTCCCAGGTGGCAAACACTTTTACTTCCTCCTTTTCCAAGATAAAAGGGTCCATTTTAAAGCCCGTTAAAAGAATTTTGCAGAATTGATCTGAACATAGCAAAGTGGATAAATTACATTTTCATCCTCTACTGCCCTCTATTGAGCACGGGTCTCTCTGCAGAAGAAAATCTATGCAGTTATTCACAACACAATAAAATTCAGTTTAGAGTTTTATCCCCATGAAAATCATAACTTTTTTTACCCTATATGGATAGTTCAGAACGCATTTTCGTTTGTAATGCTTATCATTTCAAAGCTTATCATTGTGCTTTTTGACATATTTAATGTGTGCATTATTTGCATACATCAAAGCAAATTAGTCATGGATTAACCATCCAATCTCCTGGATATGCTTAGGGTTATATTAATAACCCAAATAATAACTGACCTGTTGTGATAACCCAAAATAATCCACCTGGGACATGGTGAAACTAGGTGGGAGCTACTGTGTAGATTCCACACACAGTGCGTTCCACTACAATATGGCAAAGGCTCTTTACTTTCAACCTGACCTAATGAGCTCTAGTATCGGTGAATAAAAGAGCAATTATCTGTACTACTCATGCTTGGAAACCAGAATGACAATGCATTTAGCTAATAAAAAAAGAACTCAGAAGAAAATTTACCTCTTGACTTTAAAACTTTCTGGTGATGTGATTACTTGTCATTTTCTTTCTTTTTTTGACAATATTTGTGGAAAAACAGAGGAATAGAATGAGTTATAGTGACGGTAAAAGAAAGAAAACAGAAAAGATTATAATGTCCCATATTTTTCTATCACTTGTCATCTGAAGATCTCTGAAGGCTCTACAAGTAATTGTTTACAAAGTAATTATGTACAGGTAATTATCTCAAAAATCACAATGGACGAGCAAAGATTGAATTTGGTTTTGTTTTACTGACAGGAAAATTTGAGAAAAAAAATAAAGTCTAAAATGTTTAAATCCAAGGTGCTTAAAACTTGGATTAACCAGTGTCCTCTAGTCCTTTCAAAATAAAGATTTTCATATTCATAGGTGTGCAGCACTTTCAGCTATGCAAGGGATGGCAGGGTGCTCACACTGGTAAACTGCAGGACGTAACAGTTTTTGAAGGGAGTGTCCCACTGTAACATCATCTTCATTATGGAGGTTACAGCTGAAAAATTACATGTTCTGGATAAAGCTGTGAGGATTTGAAAACGAATTGTCAAGAAAATGCCATCTACTCTGTATGCTGATTCCAAGAGTGAGAGAAGGTGCACTTTTCTGGGCTTTTCCTCATGTACCCACTCTTTTGCTGATACCCACTGATATTTCTAAGTTGTCTCCAGCCCCCAACAGCTAAACTGTGACAGTCTCCCCCCTGCAAAATTTACTTTTCCCTCCTTCGTATACCGAATGCTATAATTTTTACAGAAGCTGTGTTTTCCTGATTATCTTTTGCATCCCAGTTCACAAGTTTACATTCCAGCAACATCAGTCGTTCGGTACAAATCTGAGCTCCCTGAATGGGAAGCTGGAATCTTAAAAGCCAAGGCATTCTACTACTAGAGCTTTTATGGCATTTCATAAAAGCAATAACCCATCCTTTGCCAAGCAAGTATTCTCTCCCACAGACCATCTATGTGGTTTCCATCTGCACATTAATTGGAAACTGCTTGGGGTAAAACAGTATTTCTGTGTTTCAAATTGCAGCTGTTCTCATGCACTGGCAAGGTGCAAAGAGCTCTCTTCCCACAGTCCAGCCCTTCAAGGAGAAATCACAGACTGTCTGCAGACCTCAAGTACTGAAAATCTGGGGCATTTGGGTGGTATCAGATGGACCAAGCTGGAGGCATGTACAGCTCCTCACTAGAAGGAGCAGTGGGCTGGTTTTCTCATTGGCAAAGGGCTACTTCCTGCCTTCGAGTCTTGAGCAGAAAGTCTCCTTCTCTTGGCTAGCTGTGTTTGAAGGAACATGTACTTTGTGTTGTTTCTGCCAGGTGAACACTTTTAATGCTCCCAAAACTGATGCTGATGACTTCCTTCAGGCATGTGAGCCATGAAAGAAGAGAAAAGTAGAAGTACCCTGAGCACAGAAACTAAGCTGGAAAGCAGCAGAAGCTGAGCAGATAGGCTACTTCAGGGTCCCAATGCCTTACTCAGACCCCCTCTGGAAACTGGTTTTTTTTTTCCCTTACCCTGAAGAACAGAAATGGTAGCTGGGAGATAGGCTTTGCATTATTCTTACTGGGAATGGTGCAGCAGTGGCTTTTATTTGATCAGTTTATCACAACAGCTTTCTCCCTGTGCAAAGGCTAAGAGTTTGGGTAACAGTCATTCCCAAGGAGCACTCATAGAGCAAATCCAGAAAAGATTTTACTTGTAAAAATCCCACTCTGGCATTTCATGTCTTAGGAGATGACAGGCACAAGCAATCAGAGAATGGGTCTGGATGGATGTATCCTAACTGGAAAATTGCTTTGCAGACTTTCTATGCTAATCTCCTTTGTAAACTCATCCTTGGGATCTCTCAAGAAAAAAACCAAAAACATTTATAAAACATCAGAGCAAGTTTATCTATAGCATAAGCAAGCTTCATTCCCTGGTTTTCATTTTTGCAGTAGAATCAGATGGTCATCTACAGCAGGTTAGTAATCAGAAGGATTTTTATACTGGTCTGAGATAAAATTTCTCTTAGGTCTGCAATCAGAGAAATTAACCGACAGTCTCTATACAACAAGTAAATAATATAAAAGGAGAAAGAGACACATGGAACATTTATTATTATTATTATTATTACAATAGTCAGCAGATTAATTTTAATTCCGTGTAAATGCAGGTTTTATGGAAAGGACAGCACATGACTGAACGCCATGTAGCAGTTTTCCATTGCTGCAGGGACTTTACCGCAATATAGTTAAAGTCTCGCCCTCTTTTTCAGCAGGGCTGAAAGCCTGTTAGTGCTCTGAAATGATGAAAGCAAATGAAATTGAATAGCAAACAAAAAAAGTTCAGACTTGATCAGTGATGATGAGAGAACTCCAGCTGGGTTCTCTTGGGAGCAATGATCAAGAATTAAAGTCTTGATTTTTTTTAAGCTAACAAATGAAGCTTCTTTATTCTACTTAAATGGGATAAGAAAAGCCCTATTAAAGAGAGCTAACTAATCGACAAGCCACATCCCTCCTGGCCCCAGTAGGAACCAAAAAAAAAAAAAAAAGAAAAAGAGGCAAGGCTTATAACCACACAAAATGAGAGAAGCAAGAGGTAACTCAGAGAAGTGCAATTTTGCCTCTGCGAAGGAAGAAATGTCTGTTTTCATTACTTAGGAAAGAGGCAGGAGCATGGGTTCAGCTCCTCTGGCGCTCAAGCCTCTGGAGTTCACAGTCTGCTGCTGACAGCAGAGCGGTTCTTGCAAGGCATATGAAGGTGGCCTGGACTTGTTTTCTCGAATTTCTGTTTTGTTTTTGACTAAGGACCTGATCCCCTCAGGCACCTGCCTTACCAGGATTACTGCATTTCTGGCATCAATGATCTCAGCAGGTGGCTGTGTGGGGGCAGCCTGCCATTCCTGGGCAAGCCTCAGTACTGGCCTTCTTTGCTGTCACATTGGCAGCCTTTAATATAGGCTCATCTACTTGTAAGTATTGCTTAGGCTCCAAATTTGGCCAGTTGTGAGATTATTGCACCATCTGTAATCTGTACACTCTTCCTGAATCGCTGGCTTGCTTGCTGGCTAAAGGGATCTTTCAGCAGTCCTGCTGTATCTCCTCCTCCCATGTCCATGTGCTCTTGGTGGCACTGTTCAGTGTTGTTCGCTTGGCTTTAGCTGGCAGGGAGAGCAATAGCTGTGAAGACATGTCAACATCACTGGATGCCAACATATGGAGGCAATCTGAATGTGTGCCCAGGGCTCCTTAGGAATTAAGATGTGGCTGCTAAAACCTGGGGCTGTTTCTGCACAGCCATGGTGACCTGTGCTGGCTAGATGAGTGACAGAGTAATGCTGTAAGTATGCCTTCAAAGTGCTGGTGGACTAATCCCTCATCAAGGCAGGAGAGAGAAAGTGTGAGTGAGATGAGGTATGTGTAGCAGTAAGTTAGGAATGAACCATTGATATGAGAATTGAGGACAAATTGCCCTCATTAATCTAAGACATAGAAAAGAGGAGGGGAGGTATGTGTGCAGTGAATAAGGATAAAACTTGGCCCTGTTGTAAAACTACATAAAGCAATAGTTGCACCAGAGTTTTATATTACTCTTTTTTTTTTTCTTTTCCTTTTTTTTTTTTCCTCATGGACGGAGCTCATCTGTAAATCAGTAACCAAAATACAATTTTCTCCTCATCTCAGATCAATGTTTAATTGCTAGTGACCAGGAACAACTCTTGGTATGCAGATTAGGACCCTGAGCTTGTTTAGCCTTAAGAAGGGTTAGGGGGAATTCTATCAATCTGTATAAATAC
Source organism: Psittacus erithacus (assembly GCA_009867235.2). Lineage (NCBI taxonomy): Eukaryota > Metazoa > Chordata > Aves > Psittaciformes > Psittacidae > Psittacus > Psittacus erithacus. The sequence continues at coordinate 65,937 of WYDI02042438.1, forward strand.
TGAGCAATGTAGTGTAAAGAACACCGAGGCAGAAATACAGGAAATACTGAAATAAAGGAAATTTAAAACATCAGATAAATCTTATTTACTATGAAGGTGGTCAAACACTTGAACAGGTTGCTCAGTGAGGTCATAGAGTTGCCATCCCTGGAGATACTCAAAACCCCACTCAACACAGTCCTGAGCAAAATGCTCCAGCTGGCTCTGCTTTGAGCAGAAAGGTTGGGCTGGATCTGTTTCAGAGGTGATTTCCAGTCATTTTTCCCTTTTCACCCAAATTCTTCATGGACTCAATACAGTTCTTAAACTACTTCAGACCAAATACATGGGTGATGCCCCATGAAGATATTTGCTCTTACATAGAGTTCACGTATTCTCCAAGTTTTATACTTTTAGGTAAACATTGACTCTAAAAATACAAGCTGTAAATGCTTCCTGAATTGCTGTTAATGATGGCATTAAACAGAGCAGTGATGAATTCAAGGCTAAAATTCGGACCTGTAGGTGAGTCTCAGAACTTCTAAGTGCAATATGCAAGACTCATTACTACAGAATGATGACATAGAGTAATCGAGTCATTTATCTGGGCTATAACAGCTCAGAGTTTTGACAGTGATTGCAATAAGAGCACAATAAGGTCCTTTGGGTTGGGCTATGTTTTTCAAAGGACCAAACCTGATTCCTAATACTAGGAATTATGCGCAAATTACACGGCTATATATTTTAAGTAGAAATTCCTTTTAATAACCTGGATTTAATGCATTTTACAATGTATTTATTATCTCACACTGTGATATTTTGTAACTTAGATTTTCAGCTAACGAGTAGCTCATCTAATGAAAATAATGATTTTTTCATGCTGTACTACATGGAAACTTAAAGTATTTCAATTAAACAAACCACCTCATTAGTGTGCCTTGATAATATAGTTGAGTTTTCTTTGATATGGTCAGAATTTCTAGCACGCTTTTGGGATGCAATCAAACTCTCCAATAAACTTGTTGCTAAAGACAGCTGCCTAGCACCATGTATTTCTTGAGCAGTCAAATGACCTAGTTTAGAAGTGTTTGAAGCCATTTTACACTGTGGAAGGAGAACAAATTAACCTTGTTTAACAAGTAGTTTTCAATTTGTGTTCCAGCGCTCTTCTGCACTTGGTATGCCATCTCTAGTGCAGTAGCATGGCCTTATTTCATCTGTCCTCATACATATCATATATACTTAACACTACAGCTTTTGGGAGCACCTCTCACCTGCTGCATGGACCCTGGGAGCAGGCATCATTGCACCCAAAGTGTATCTGAAGCCATAGGGATGGTTATCTGAGGTCTGCTTCACTCTTTCATACTCTATGAAGAACAAAATCACAGACACTGTTGTCTTTCACTTTGATTTCTTTAGCCTGTTCCCTCGAAAGGCTTGTTTGAATAGATACTGCAAAGACAACAGATAAACCTGCAGCAGCAACCCAACTTTTGATTGAGCCAAGACCAAACTGAGCTACATCTTTACTGCAGTGGATTTCTGTGGCTGCAGCTAATTCTTGTTGGGATGTCGGGCCAGAGCTTTGGCTATTATAAATCAACATAGCTCTTTTCAGGGAGCTGGTTTTTATCAGGTGAGAATCTAGATTGATATTCCCATCATTTCTCTTAGAATGAGAAGTTCTGGGTAATATTCTTTCTATAGGGCTAGTGCATGTTAAAGCTACAGTGAGGTGCTGTCTTTTAGGCTTTGCCCTTGGAAAATTTGGTTTGGATCTCCCTGTTGTCAGAGGCAAAACGAGTCGCAGGAAGAATCTCTGATTGTTGAAACTAATAAGCTACTCCCTCATCAGCTGCAGTGGACCATATATTGAACACAAGATAGCTTCACCTTCTGTATGCATTCACTATAAAGAAAAGCAGGTGCAAAGGCATTTACTGGGTGCAGCTTAGTCCCTGCACCAGCTTACCTGCAGTAACCTTTCCTTTCACTTTAGTCCCTAGTCAGCTCTTTAAAATAGGACTTTAGTGTGGCTTTTTATCACTGTTAAAAACCACATGTTGTGGTTTAAGCTTAGTCGTAAATTAGACAAAGCATGTAGCCTGCTTGTTTTCCCCCCACAACCTGTCCTTCC
>WYDI02042439.1:0-13177 GCA_009867235.2 Psittacus erithacus
AGAGGAGGGCCACGAGCATGATCAGGGGCTGGAGCACCTCCCGTATGAAGTCAGGCTGAGAAGGTTGAGGCTGTTCAACCTGGAGAAGAGAAGACTACTTGGAGATCTCACAGCAGCCTTAAAGTATCTGAAGGGGGCCTATAAGGATGCTGAGGAGGGACTCTGTATTAGGGACTGTAGTGATAGGCCAGGGGGTAATGGGTTCAAACTTAAACAGGGGAAGTTCAGATTAGATGCATGGAGGAAGTTCTTTACTGTTACCACCTTTTGAGGCACTGGAATGGGTTGCCCAGGGAAGTTGTGAATGCTCCATCTCTGGTGGTGTTGAAGGCCAGGTTGGACAGAGCCTTGGGTGGCATGGTTTAGTGTGAGGTGACCCTGCCCATGGCAGAGGTGCTGGAACTAGATGATCTTAAGGTCCTTTCCAACCCTCACTATTCTATGATTCTATGATTCTAATATATTTCCTGTTATTTTTTGATGTAAATGTCCAGTGTAGTTTCCCTTGCATAGGCATTTGTAACAGACATTAAGGTTCATATTAAGAAAGAGTGGAAGGGTCTGAGTGTGGAGGCACCAGGAAGAACAGCCTAAAGTTACAGGCATTAAACATCAGATGGAAAAATAGTCATTCACTATGAAGCACATCAAAAAACTTATACATAGTTACCAGTTCAAGGACAAGGTAAAGAGATTGGATGTTAACTCTGCAGTCAGCATCACCACTCCGTGCACCTGAATTAACTCTTGGGAAATCACTTTCCTCCACAGTTCTTTGGTGTTTGTGGGCATTGTAAGCATGAGGTTGTTTGACGAGTGAGTGAGTGACTGACTGAGTGACTGACTGAGTAACTGACTGGGTGAAATCATTTCTGTTTTAAAATTAAAATGCCTTTCCCTTCTTTGTCTCCCACTGAGCCTTGTGACCTGTCTGTTACAATGCTGCAACATAAATTGCTGCAAAGCGTGGCCTACGTTCTTGGCCTACCACACAATTATAACAGGATATTTTTGATCCTTTAGTCTGTGCATTTTAGGCTTTCAAGCCTTTTAAAATTTGTGGGCAGTTATGATTTCTCTGAGAATAAGGCCGCAGAGCCTTGTAGGCCCCAGAGAGTCATATGAAATCAATATAGTTTTAGAAGTCTGTCCTAAGTGAAAAATAAATTGAGTTCAAAATGTTTCCTTGTCAGGACAGTGCTTCAGAAATAACCTAATCTTGCAATCTCAGCTCTGTTCCAGCTTCTAAAATTTGTTATAGCAGTGGATTTCACCTAGTTCTGTCATTTAAATGTTGTCATTGGACTGTGACTGTGTCATTAGACTCTTTTTTTTTTTTTTTGCTTTTATTTAAGCTCCATTCAGATCAAAATATTTCTCACTTCACCTCATTTTTCATTGCAGTTGAAAGGTTTCTGCATATAATTACTGGCTAGTGAAGAAAAGTTGGATTTTTTATTTATTTATTTTTGTTCTGCAGTTTGTTACACTGCGTGTCTCCCAGTCAAAAGAAAACAAGGCTAAAAATTTTAATGAATTGTGTATACATCATTTGTGGGTTTTGATTCCTGATAAATAAGGTTTCATTTATATATTATTTAGCTAACACACACTTTGACTAAGCCAATGTACCAAGAAAAATAAATAGAAGACTTAATTGAGGTTTTCTCTGTGATAATTAACTGAAGGACTTGTAAGATATGAGCAGTGGTTTGTTATTTGGAATGGGAGAGAAAACTCATATTTCATTCAGCTCAGGATCATTCCACAACTTGCTCTGGAGGAAAAATAATTAAGAAAACTTGCATTTTTGCAATGGATGTCTTTCCTAATGATAAGAAATAACCGTAATAACCTTTATTTTTTAATTTTAGTTAGAATTCTAAATATTATTACTATGGTCTACTTGCTAAAGAAGTATTGTGCTCATTTAAGTTTTGATGTAATATAATACAAAAGATATTTCCATTAAGTGAAAAATAGAAGTCACTGTTTTGATAATATTTACTTTAACCACTTACTACTTACTTTAACCGATTTACTTACTTTTGACTGCTTGCTTTAAATGGCAGATAAATCTCATTAGATCAATACAAGAAATTCTTTTGAGAGACTATTCTTGAAGGAGATGAAGACAAGTGCTCCTTAGTGATAAATTTATTTGTTCAGGGAACAATTATTTTCAAAAAATCTCCCCACCTAGGAAATTCATCCTCCAGGGAGACAATACTGTATATTTCATTAGGATTTCAATCCTTCTCCAGTCAACCCCCATTCCTCCTAAGAAAAATGACAATGTTTCTTTTTAACAAGGATAAGTGTTTTGCTTCTATAGCACTAACTTTTTCTCCTTTGTATGAGATTTTCATTTCACTCTTCTGTTAATTGCAAATCTTGAGAGTTTCAAGGGGGTAGAGGGAAAAATTTTTGTGGGTTTTTACTTGTTAGGCTATGTTGATTTAAATGCAGAAATTGAAGCAGTTTTAAGAATAAAGAATAAAACTAGGAAGTAATGGTATGTTGTGGATAAGAAAGAGTCCATGAGGCTGATGCAAAATATGTGCAACTATTTAGAAAAATTGGTGCAATTTTATGGGCTACTAATAATAAACTGTTCATAGCTGTGCCCTCAGAAATTCTTCATTGTTCCCTGAATCACTCTTTGTTTTCAGGAGAATCAAAAAAATGTCCCCAAACGCTAGAAATTATATGCAGCATGGTGTGCTACCTACCGTAACACACATAAGAGAAGCTCTTCATCAACAAATAAAGTGCAGCTGTCTCAAAAATACCAAACTTATAGTACCTAAAAATTATATGTTTTCATAGCAAACATTATATTGAGAAATTACAAATGATCAATGTATCAAAACTTCCCATTTCTGTAGATAGAAATTAGGGGAAAAAGCTCAAGTAACATGAATCTCTAACTGACACTTCACTTAATAGGTCCTCACATAAGCTCTGTGTACTGAGAGTCTTTCAAGTTTCAGAGCTTAGAAAATCCTGTGATGCATCCCTCCTCATTAGTGCTGCTACATTCTGAGTTTCACAGTTCACATTCATTCTTTCCATAAAACTCTCCAGCAGATCTTGAACCATATTTTTTGAGTAAGTGGACAAATTTACTCAATTGATGAATTTATTCTCAAGGCAAATTTCATATAATTGCATCATTGGCTATATATAGTCAGAGAATGTTTTTTTACCTGTTATCCAGAAGCTATCACTTATTCCCTTGGAGAAGCTTTAATTTCTGCCAAGTTTTATTCCATTTCTCCAGGCATTCTCTTCACTTTCATTCTGACAAAAGAATCTCATGCTCTTAATGAAGGACAAAACTCATGAAAAGGAAACTGGATGTTTCTCTGGGCTTTTCTGAAGGTTGTTCATGAGAATTTGAGCAGGAAGAAACATAAATTTCCAATTTATCTTATGTCTGTCAGTAGGTCAAGTCAAAATTAGTTAAGATAATCTCGCGAGATTACCTCTTGCAAGAAAATGCATTTTAGAGGAAGTCATAGCTGTAGTTTGCCATCTCCACAGATGCTGGTGGAGAACATGATCAAAACCACTGCTGGATAGGTGTGGTATGACTGCAGACTCTCCATGCTCAAATAATTGGGAATGTTTACATGCACTTTTTTCTAGGGCAATACATTGAAGATTTGTTTTTGTTGCTCCTTGCAGTGTAGCAGATCTGAAAATTTCAATAGTATGGTCGGTATGTGGGTGGATAAAATCCTGAAGACTAGATGTAGATAATATAATTTCAAGTTGTGTACTTCAGCAGGATAGGTGAAATTGGTTTTAATTGTTCTATGTTACAGAAGACAGAAGTACATGTAGATTAAAGGAGAATTTACTGTAATCGATGAAAAAAATTGTGTCAAATCAAATGCTTTTACTCCCTTGATAGTATAAGATCAAGAGGTACCTGAATGTTCCAATATCTTTCTATTAGTGTGGAAGACTGTACATAATCTTACAAGAAAAAGTATTTCCAAATTATTAGTTATATTCTCCTTCAAGGTTTAGCACTATACAAGAGAATTTATTTCAATACTATTATTTCTAAATGAAGGTTTTCAGCATGCATAAAAGCTTTTGTTTAAAGGCAGATTTAGAAATCAAATTACTGTTTTCTTAATAACTGTTTGAGCATGATCATTTGTCAAAGCATGTCAGTATATATCAGTTCATGTCAACTTTAATGGAGGACAAGATGACAGGAACTGAATGTTTCAATGCCAGATAGTATCATGTTAATTTTTATTTTTATTTAATAGAATTTCTAGGTAAGTGTTTTCTGATTTTAATAACTCTTATCTACAATCCTTGTAATTTTATTCCATGCAAATCGAGTCGTTTTTTTTGCTTTGTCTTGTTGAGTTCTTTTGGGGGGCTGGAAATACAGTACTGCATTTAGGCACTTTTAAAGCTGTGATAATTTCCTGAGATTTAAGAATTATCAGAGGTACTTTTTCTGTCTTTTTTACACATAATAAGAAACAATTGTGCATCAAAAAGTAGCTCTGATGTTTTAGAACACAGCTTGCTAGAGGTATGGAAAGGGGTCCTATCCATCTAAGAGTCTTGGTCAAAGTAGGCCATATTGACAAAGTACATGCCACCTGTGTATCATGTTTCATGCAACATGAAAGTAGTACAGTCAGTAATGTGTCTCAGCAAGTCTAGTGACATCTGTACCTGCCTGTTAATGACTGCTGCTCTTCAGATATTGCACCTAATAGGAGCAGATTGTAACACAGTAAAGCACATATAGATGAGTTAAGACATGCAATTTCTGAAGTAAAAGTATGCTGGATTTCATGTCGGCTAACATCTACGTAAAAGTAGGTATCTTTTTTGGCTCCTGTAGTAAAGTCTGCAAAATAAAAGTAATAAAGATTCAGCCAGAGATTAGAGTAGCAGTTAATAATAATCACAGTGTACAAATTATTTTAAAAAATAGGAAATACCTTAACATTAGTTTGACACAGTTTCTATTTGCTTTCTTGAAAAGTTTTTAAAAGAGTTGCTTTTTCCTTAGGAGTTGACACGAGATCAACAAATTGTGTATGCTGGAGAAACTGATACAGGAACTATTTCTCTCTTCCTCTCTCTCTCCCTTCCTCTTTCTCTCTCTCTCTCTCTCTCTTTCATTATATTGGAGTCAACAGCAAGAATAAAACTTGAGCACTTGTGGAAGCATTGTCTGATAACCTATGAACTTTTGGAGTTCAAAAATTCCAGAGGGAGACAAGTCCTGAAATTCAGCACTGAGTTTTATTCCAGTTTATGGCTTATTCACACTACCTACTTCTTCATTTTCAGTGCTTTCTGTCAGCACAAGTCATTCTCTCTACCCTTATTTTGCTGATGAAAAATAATGAGGCACAGAAAGACAGAAACAATTTGTCTAAACTTATACAGCAGGTGCAGGTGGCTTTGGATTCTGAGTTCAGAAGGTCCAGTGCTGCCAATTTGTTGCATTCGAGTTACAATAGGCTGCTTGAATTCCCACACGTTTCTTACACTTACGATCTTTCTAATGACAACAGAAACACACCTTTGAATAAAAAGTCAAGGATTTATTGCCAGTGTAAGGTCTTAAAAGTCTAGACACAGCATAACTCTTGTTACAATGATGCTAAAACTACATTTAAAATGGTATGTGCATATACATACTTCTTCACCTCATCTGATGTTATGCTCACCCTTCCACTACTCATGTGGGTCCTGGTCTCAATGGCTTCAAGTGCGGGGCTGGGCTGGAGGGCATTACACTCAGTTATTATCTCCCTGAGTCTCTTGCCAGGAAGCTAGGAAGCTAGGAGAAGATGTTGACAGCTTCTTACTCTTCGCTATTGTACTCTTTGGAGTAATTTTTTGTGTTTTTCCTAATCTAATCTTATACACTGTGACAGACTTTTATACTTCTGCTAACCTGGTTCTCTTTCTTTTTTTTTTTTTTTTTTTTTTTATCTGTAAGTCCATATTACGTTTGAATTTGATAGAGTGAGTTTTATCCAGCTCCCAAGGCTGAATTCCTTTGGTGACTGGTAATTGACTACTGGTGAGTTAATGACTAGGTGCCCTCAGTTAACATCCTTTGTGTTTTCAAGGCCTCTGCTATCATCCCACACATGTCATCCTCTATACTAATGGTTGGACTCAATGATCTCATTGGAACTCAGTGAGGTTAGAAAAGCCTCTAAATAGCCCTATGATTCTATTTTGGGTCACAGTTAGCTTATTCTATGCAGAATAACTTCTCGTTATCAAGAGCTAATAGCTACAATAATACAGTAAATGTCACACTACAAGATTGTATAAAGCGAGGTGTCATGGTATAAACCCAGCCGGTAACTCAGTACCACTCAGCACCACTCAGCTATTCAGACACCTTCCGCTTTTCCTCCCACCCCGGGCAGGATGGCAAGAAGAATCAAAAGAATGTAAAATCCAGGGGTTGAGATAAGAACAGTCCAATAACTAAAGGACAGTATACAATTACTACTACTAATAATAATGGAAATAAAAAGGGGAGAGAATATAAAACTAAACGGGTGTCCTGGGTTCAGCAGTAGCAGTCATTTTTTAATCCTTAGGAGCTGGTGCAGTGCTGTGTTTTTGACTTTCAGCCTGGGAACAGCACTGATAACACCAATGTTTTTAGTTGCTGCTCAGTAATGTTTACTCTGACCAAGGACTTTCTGAGTCTCATGCTCTGCCAGGGAGGAGGGGAAGCCAGGAGGAAGCAGAGACAGGACACCTGATCTAAACTAGCCAAAGGGATATTCCATACCACAGCACGTCATGCCAGGGGTGTAAACTGGGGACAGTCACCCGGAAGGGCTAGATCACTGCTTGATCGGCACATTGTGAGCAGTGGTATTCTCTTCCCTTGTTATTTCCCTTATCATTATTATTGTTATTGGTAGTAGCAGCAGTGGTTTGTGTTACACCTTAGTTACTGGACTGTTCTTATCTCAGCCCATGGGAGTTACATTCTTTCGATTCTCCTCCCCATCCCTCAGGGAGTGTGGGGGGAGAGGAATGGGGGGAGTGAGCGAGCAGGCTGCGTGGTTTTGATTTACGGCTTGGCTTAAACCATGACAAAGGGGAAAGGAAAAAAAAACAAGCCCACAAGTCATGCACAATGCATTTGTTCACCACCCAGCCTGACTCAAGTTGCAGCCTGCCCTTCCAGGTAACTGCCCCCAGTTTATGTACTGGGCATGACATGCTGTGGTATGGAACACCGCTTTGGCTGCTTTGGGTCAGGTGTTCTCTCTCTGCTCCCTCCTGGCTTCCTGTGCAGAGCATGAGAGACTGACAAGTCCTTGATGAAGGTAAGCATTACTGAGCAACAACTGAAATATCAGTGTGTTATCAGCATTGTTCTCAGACTAAATCCAGAACACAGCACTGTACCAGCTACTAGGGAGGAAAGAAAAATAGCTGTTACAGCTGAAACCAGGACACCAGGTAGGGAAAATTTAGGCAACAGTCACCTCGTTACTAGACAATTGCTGTTTCAGTTAAACAAGTTAAAACAAATATCAGGACAGGCCTATACAAGCTCTGGAGCCTGTGTTGTTAGCTTAGCACAAAGTCTGCAGTGTGTCATAAGAACACCACATTTTCTGGCATCTGCAGCTACCATGAGCCTCAGACCTGTGGAGTTCACTTAAAAAGTGAAATCTCCATTTCATGAAGATGAGACTTTGCTTAACTACCTGAGGCAAAATCAGAAGCGTAGTCTACCTGACACAGGCCAGGCTGCCAGTGCAAGTGAAAAAGAATAGAAACAGGATGGAATGGTGTTGTCAGTGTTATCATTTAATAACATCCCTTAGAGTCCATGCAGAAAACAGGCATTTTGTAAGATATATGGTGCTAATGAGTGTCACAGTGGCAGTTCAAGTAGTTCAGTGTCACTCTTATGAATAAAAGTGATATTCATAATGTCATATTTTTATGTCAATTCATAAATGACAAGGTTACAATTACAAAAATTTACCAGTGTGGTCCTGGGTCAGCATGGTACATCTTGTGGCATCTGCAGCATTCATCACCCTGCCATGTAGCTTGGATGGGGAGTTTCAATAACATGTAACCCAACCTATAACAGAATATTGCTCATTACTTATTACAGCTATGCTGTGCCAGGCAGTAGCAGTTTAGGTCCTGAAGCTTTGAGCCTTTTTTCTGTCTTTTTTCTCTGAATCAAAGTTACTGCCTCCTTACTGCTCAGTGGACTATCAACTTTTCGGCGTACGGAAAAATGTATATGTTGAAAAAGAATTTTTGACAGGTTTTTAAATTCAGGATGAGATCTTCAATATCTAAATGTTCCTGAGGAGAAGAAAATGCTTGAATTCACAGATCTTTCTCTTTTAAAATTCTATTTATTTCAGACTACACATGATTTTTATTTGCCTTTCGTTCAATTTTCTCTAAGCCTTACTCCCCGTTTGGTATCCAAAATGCTAATTCTGCAAAAATGTGAGTGTGAAGAGGGACAAAATGATACAAAATATACATCTTCAGGACTTTCACTTCTCTAACAAACTCTGCCTTTCCTTCCCCAATGATATAAAGCATCTCTTCAAATTTATTTCCCAAGTTGGGAAAGCTGTTTTATATCAGGTGCACTAAACTGCTTACAACTCAGATTATTTTAATAGAAAAAGAATCTTTAAAAAAGACCCAGTCATCCATGGATGGCTGTTGAAGACAGCAGAGGTTAGAACAGAATCAAAAGCAACTATAACAGAATAAATCTAAAATAATGAAAAAAGTACAATAAGATAATAGTAAGGAAAGTGAATAAAGCAGGTGAAGAATTACTACATCTCTTATCTCTGAAGCAAGCTGACAGAAATAATTTTCTGTAATGAAAAGGTGTATTCACGTTTTTAATGAAATATAAAAAAAGAAAATACATAACAAAATAATTAGACATCTAGAAAAAACGACCATCAAGGAAAGAGCTGAGATAGCTTAGCCAAGGGAAGACTAAAGGAAAACATGGGAACAGTCATCAAATATGTAATAAGCTGCAAAAAGTATTAAAAACCCAGCTTCTCTTAGGTGGATAAGAGTAATGAGGTTAATCTGCAGCCAGGGATAATGAAGTTAGGAAAAGGACAGCGAAACATTGGTGGAGACAATTTGAAGACAATATGCTTGGTAGTATTTGCTTCCTTTAAAGTATTGAATTTCAGCCTATATAACCTCTTGAAGTCATTGTTAGCTTTATTTTCTGTGATTCTGTCAACAAGACGGTAGAGGTTTCTAGTGAAAAATGACCATTTGGCTGTCAGCCTGTTACCTCTGAATCAGATTTAAAAATCTTCTTTTGTTTAATTTTGCTTTTCCAGACCTATTTTGCCTAAGACTACATTTTTGTTCCTGAGGTCTTCAAAACCAGTATCTAGCTTTGTGGATATTGTTAAGAAGTAAATTTGAATGATGCATAGCTAGTGACAGCCAAAGCTAAAAGCCTTAAATAGCTGAAGTAGGGTACTTGATGCCCTTTCAGTGACTTGAGTTTCTCCACATATTTACGCATTTCAGAATAATCAGCACTACTGTAGTGGTGTTAAATCAAGAAAAAAGAAAAACTTTCTGACATCAGGTTTTTGCAAAAGGCTCATTCTCTTTAGAACAGTCTGGTGAGCCAGATAAACAGCTGTTCAAGAATCAGAAAATGTGGTCTTACTCAGCTTGTAATGAAAGAAAACAATCTCAATATTCCTATCTATGGCAAAGATGAGATGTGATGATATTGTTACTTTCAAACATTATTAATGCTGAGATATTTCTATTTCGTAGATGTAGCTCTTACTCTTGGATAATATTATATACAGCATAAATGAAACTAGTTGCCTAAATACATAATTTTATGACTACTTCAAAATAAGTAGAAATTTTTAATCAATGTGCAATAGCCCATTTAATCCTTGATGGGATGTACTGACAGTTGGCACATGAAAATATGAGGACTTATTTGAGGGTATTAGTTTTAAATAATTGTTAATTCTAAAAATGATATTGGGCTCATCTGAGGAAGTGAAAACAAGGAACAAATGCTTTCGATAAATAAAAAAGTGTCAGGAAAATCTATAAAGGGATTTAGTAATTTATAAATGGATTATCTTACTTCCTTTATTATCAGTATCACAGTAGGAACTGCATTAACAGTAAATACAAAGGAATTCTTTTTTTCCCACCAATCAGTATTCTTAATGTCTTTCTGTTTTATAGAATTTTCAGCCTTAAATAAAAAATAAAAGAAACTGAGAAAAAAGACAAGCATGTAGTTTATAAAAACATCTAAGAGATCCTTTGGAATTGTATTCATTGCACTGCCACATCCAAAGTTTGCTGGTTGAGCTCTGGAAGACACCTCTGAAAACAACAGCAGCTTCATGAATGTTTGTTCACATTCAGCTAGGAGCTAATGACTGTTGGTTCAGTAGGCTTTCTTGCAGCAGTTTGATCCATTTTGTCCTTGCTCTTCATGCGGGTATGATCTCCCAGCATTTGTGTATCCCTGTCAAAGTGATACCACATAGAATATTTGGCTAGCGCTGTAGAAGTCTGCCTGATTTTTGCAGAAAAACTTTATTTCCTGGAGTTTTATTTGGTTTTACCTTCCATTTATTTTATATTTGACTTGCTGTAAGTATAGCATCTCCCAGAGGGGTACTGAAGCAGCTGCAATATTTTGCTGCCTAGTACTTAAATTGCCATTTGTTCAAGAGCTGAAGTCTACAGTGAACTGTAGCTTTATAGAGGTCTGAGATCCACATTATCAATACTCCATTTTACACACAGAAGGGAGCTGTTTCACTTTAATATTCATTTAATATTTAACTGGATGATCCTTTCCTCTTATTTGAAAAGGAACATTTCTCCTGCTATCCAAGTTCATTCATTTTGTTAAACCAGACTGAGCCATGTTGTCTTACACAGAGCCATAGTGAAACTCTTCAGCTAAATTTAGACTAGAAAATTAAATATGTCTGTGAATGTTCTCTTGACTTAAAGCCAGCTGCAACAGAATTATTTTGCATGCTAAATCTGTAGCTAACTCTCCAAAACAGCATGGCCAGAGCTAAGCAGCCAGTGGAAACACTGGTCCCAGAGCTGCGTGCTCCATGCCTGGCAGTGACTGGAACAGCTATTGGAGACTTCATCCAGATGAGTTCCTGGGACTACTCTGGTAATTGAGCATTAAATACAATCATGCTCAGTGCTGATGAGCATTTCCTGGCTCCTTTTTGTGGATTAAATAGCCATAAATACTATTTAATGCATTTACTAATGTTCTAAATTTCCCTTACAAGTTCTGTCCTTTATCTCCCTTGCTAAACTCTTGAGCATCCTTCATGGGTAACAGTGTCAGCAGTTACAGGAGCAAGGCTTTTTTACTTTCTTAGGACTCACTTTCAGGGGAGTGCTGGAGTTGACAGAAATTTTGGACCAACACTCGTTATACTTGAAGAAACCCTAGGAAATTAAGAGAGGAGGGTACCTGGCACTATTCCAGCTATCTCTCTTTACCTGCTGCATCCTTTAAAACAACAAACACAAACATCAATAACATTTTCAGACACTTAAAAAACCCCAGAAAAAATCAAAACAACTTTTTTGTTTCTGATGATGGCTTTTTTTTTTAAGATGCATATTATGTATGGCTCCAATTCTTCACAAAAAACAGTGATTCAGATAAAACCCTTCTTTTCAATGAAAATCAAATTTGATCCTAAGTTCATATCAGTCAGTGAAGATTTATTTAACTTGAAAAGTTCTGGCTTGATAGGGGAACGCATCAATCATTTATTATTTCTCATTGGTTGAAATGTATACCTTTATATCTGCTGCACTACAACATGGACAATCACAACTAGATCACATTCAGAGTAAATACAATCAGCTTTGAGGAGCTGGTAGGCTTTATTTAGCAAATCTGTTCCGATTTCTAATCCTTTTTTTTCAATAGATAAGTGCAGTTTTCTGTGCTAAGTGGAGAACTAAGCATTACCCTCGAGTGTTAAAGAGTGAAACTGAGTGTATGTCATACCTTTCAATGTCATCTTATGTTCAGAATATTTACCACATGGTTCACATAAGGTATTTGATGGAATTCATTACCAGTAAGGATGTTCTTTCCTTTTTCTCTCCTCTCTTTCTTTTTTTTTTTTTTTTTTTTTGGACAACTATTTTGTGTCAGGTAATGCTCACTTATGTGGAATCATCCAACATTGCACCAAGGCAGAACAAGAAATTGCACTGATGTCTCCCCTAGTCTTAGCAGCAAAGTAAATGAAAAGTCATTTCCTACTGAATGTTCAGAGCAGGGGGAAAATGATGCCGAGAGAAAACATGAAGGAAGTGAAGCAAAAGCAACAGCTGAGCAAAAGCTCCTCTGTGTATTTGTCTATTTTACACTCATGAAAGTTGTATTTTTATCTTTCTCTCCTGCTGCCTTTAAAAAGTTTTCTGATGCTGATCCTAAAATCTTTCTCATATTTTATTGATCATCTGGCAGCCATATCTTTGCTCATTAGTCTTCTGAAATCATGCTGAAAACCCAGCACATTCCAGTAAAAATGCATGTATATTTCATAGCCATCACCAGCTTACAGTCATCTGGTTCATTAATGTGCTTTGTGAATGGGTCTTTCTTTCATATCTGCCCTTTTGATCCCTTAAAGACCTACAATAACATCAGTAATTAAAAAATTTAATAAGATTTCTTTTTCCTTACTGAATCTTGTATTGAATATTGGTGTATCTCACCCAATATTCATATTCACATACCCTCCAGATATCAGCAAGAGCTCTAAACTCATATGAGATGCATGCCTGGATGTGCAGCCCCTTACCCAGTTACAAGGGAAGTGCTGAGGCCACAGCTTAGTCATTTACTGTTCTGGGTTCGCCTGTAACTTATTTTTCCCCTTCCTAGTAGCTGGTGCAGTGCTATGTTTTTGACTTTAGCCTGAGAACCATGCTGATAACACACTGATGTTTTAGTTGTTGCTAAGTATTGGTTACCCAAATCAAGGACTTTTCAGTCTCATGCTCTGCCAGGGAGGAGCTGCATGGGAACCTGGGAGGGAGCAGAAGACAGGACAAGAAGATATGGGTCGGGGGG
>WYDI02042440.1:0-14356 GCA_009867235.2 Psittacus erithacus
GACAGAGCCTTGGGTGGCATGGTTTAGTGCGAGGTGTCCCTGCCCATGGCAGGGGGGTTGGAACTAGATGATCTTAAAGTCCTTTCCAACCCTAACTATTCTATGAGTCTATGATTCTAATAATAGAAATAAAGTGCAAGATAATGATAATAGAAATAACAACAATAATATTGATAATAATAATAGGGAAGAACAGCAACAACAAAAAAAAGAAAAAAAAATTCAGAAAACACATGTGATGCACAATACAATTGCTAACTATCTGGTGAACAATACCCAGTCCAACCCAAGCAGCGATCAGTCCCCTCAGGCAACTGGAGTAACTCCCCGCTGTTTATATACTGGGCAAGATGTGCTGTGGAATTCCCCTTTGGCTAGTTTGAATCTGGTGTCCTGTCTCTGCTTTCTCCCAGATTCTTGTGCCTCTCCACTTACAGAACATGACAGACTGAAAATTCCTTGATTAGGGAAACTGTTAACAACTAAAACATCAGTGTTATTAGCATTATTTTCAGACTAAAGCCTAGCACTGTACCAGCTACTAGGAAGAAAACCAACTCTTTCCCAGCTGAACCCCGGACATCTAAACCTTTTTTTAAATTTCTGGCTAGTTAGTAAACAGAGAGGAAGTGTACCTTTGGTTAGATAACAGTTTGAATATTACTCAGTAGGGCAGTATTTAAGTAGCCGAATTTGAAATTTATAAATAAATAATTTTAATCTAGTAAATTTTTTGACAATGAAGTAAGTGCAAACCTCTAAATAACATTGATGGCAAGCAAAGTCATTAATGCTGAGTTAGCTGCTGCTGTATTTTTATCTTGCAATAATTAACACTAGAAGAAAGACAAGGAGTAAGTTTTAGAATCTATTGCTGGGTTTCATGAATGATTCAGAAAGTTATGCAGAAAGTTTAGAAATTCTTAGGTTCCAACTCCATTTAAAATAAGAAATGCAACCAGATCCAATGGAGCTCAATACTGTGGAGAATTTTGCATCTAAGTTAAAAGCTTGTCTGTTGTTCTGTCTTTTAAAATATCTGAACCATAAAAAGAGATCATAGCCTTGTAAGGATGAATTTTAGAGTTTAATAGAAGAATTACCTTATATGTAAAAATTCTCCAGTGGAGATGGGTATTCCTAAAGTTTAGCTACAAGTTTCTAAAAAAAATCCATTTATTTCAGTTGTAACCCTTTATTTAGGATATGTCTTGTGCATTATTTATACCTTATTTGTGAGGGATAGTGTATTTTTCATCCTTGTTGGTGTTCCCTTCTCAAAGACTGGCTGGAAGTGCAGAAGGTGTATGAAAATATGTAGTGGGAATTGTTTTAATGAGATAGGATAATAAACTATTGAATTATCATGACAAGTTCAGGTACTAGTGTGAAAAGTTTTGGTGTTTTTCTAATAGATCTAATAGGGAGTTTCCTGTATATTAGAAATATCAAAAGGTTTTTCAAATACATTAGAAATAGCTGGGTTTCTGCATAAGCCACAGTTCAGTTCTTGAATGTAATAAAAGTCAGCTCTTCCTCTTACTATATTGGTCCACCTGGAGATTTATCATTAAAAAAAAAAGATCTGAGGAGAATTTTTGTATTAGGAAGGGGGTGCATAATCTGTTGGGTTTTTTTTGTTTTTTTGGTTTTTTTTAAAGAGTCTTACCTGATAAATATTATGTTAATATAATTTTTATAGCTTCTTGCTTAAATTGCATATTATGCTTCCTATTTTAATTTCTTCCCTCCTTCATAACTGCAGGCAGTGTG
This sequence comes from Psittacus erithacus, assembly GCA_009867235.2. Classification (NCBI taxonomy): domain Eukaryota; kingdom Metazoa; phylum Chordata; class Aves; order Psittaciformes; family Psittacidae; genus Psittacus; species Psittacus erithacus. Next base: position 1,774 of record WYDI02042440.1, read on the forward strand.
AGAAGGTTGCCAGGTAAGCATAAACAGTTGCATATAGTCATGTGCAGCTTTATGAGTCTGATGAAACAGTGTGATTAAGTTCAGATTAAATGTATTTTTATCTAACATCAGTCTTTCTGCCCTATAAACTTTAAAAATGGAAATTTCTAACTTATAGTGAGTTGTTAGGTGGTTACTGAGTTTAGGTACTATTCTGTATTTTTTGAGTCTTAAGTTGTAAATCTTGGTTTAGTTGTTGTGTAGTTGCAAGTCTTTCAGGCAAGAGATGTGGGTTGGGATTATTTATAGCCTAAAAGATTTACTTGTAACTGTAAAATAAGATCCTTCTTACAAATACGATTTTATTTCAGAAAAGACTGAACTAAGGGGTATGTATGTAAACAGGCTTTTAGAAGATGGAAGAATAGATATAAGCAAGAAGAGTAAAAAAGGGGTTTTATACTTTAAAGTGGAGCTGATCAAAACTTTTCTGTGATGGGAATAACTCCATTCAATCTTATTGTAAAACATTCTGTAGAGCCTCATGGCAAGCATGCCTGACTTTGAGTTCATCTATGACCTGCCATATTGGCTACCCAAAACCTGCCTAGGGGAAGGGCGCATACTTAAAAAAACCCCACAATCCTAACCAATGAATGTAACAAAACCAAACAAAACCAAAATCTAATGCAAAAAGAGAAATAAAAAAACAAACAAACAAAAAAATCTATCTTGCAACCTCTTCTTGGTTGGTTAAAAATATAATTTTAAAGTGTTTTAATTTAAATTCTGATTTTTCTGACTTTGTATTATAACTCAGAATAAATAGGAAAAGGTTTGAAAATAACAGCTCTCTTCCTTTAGAAAGGTAATTTTTTTTTTTCCCCGTTAGGATTTAATTTTAATTAAAAATTTAATAAGAAATTTTACTAATGACAGGAGATAGTTGCTTTAGCTTTTTATTGGTAACAGTTTTATGCCTAAAGATGCGCACATATGCAGGTTTTTTTGCTCTTTTTTTTTTTTCTGACAAAAAGACATACATATCACTGATGAGTTTTCTCAATCGTTTTTAATTTTGTTGTCTTTTTTTTTTGAGTTGAATCTAAAGTAATTTGAAGTGAAAAGATGCTAGAGCTAATATCTTCATTAAAGAACATGACTGTTTTCTATTTTTAAGCAGAAAAACTACTTATTTTTATTACAGTGAAAATTTGATTGGAGGCACTTCTAAGTATCTTACTTTAACGTCAGCTAATACTAAAAGTAACATACAAAAATAAATGTTTAGCTTATTTTCAGTGTATTTGTAGTGGAAAATTCTCAATATGGTTCCATCCAGTATGTGTACGTTGGTGACAGTTGCAAAGTGTCACAATTGTATTTCATTTTTATAAGACTTAGCAGACCTGATTTCAATGCTACTACTGCTGCTGTTCCTAATTAATCCAGCTGCTCATTAGATTATTTTAAACTTGATTGCAGGAGCATGTAAATATGTTAAACATTTGCAGAAACCCCCATAAAATATGTAGTTCCTTAAACTTTTAACTATGTGGTGAGCTGTGGAGCATGGCTAGGGAAAGATAAGAAATTTCACTTGTCTTACTGTAGAAGGAGGTGGAAAGCTGAAGTACTCCTCTGAAGCTCTACATATGCATGCACTGATAAATTACATAAAATTCATGCAGATGTCAAAACATTCTCTTTTATGTTGTGGTTTCAGAGTTCTGCTCTTTCACTTCTAATTCATTTATAACTTCATTCTCTTGAAAAAAGAGAATATTTTTTAGATGTTCAAAGTGAACTTCTTTGGCAGGAAATATAAAAATCCTAAATGCTAGTTTTATTGTTTAACCACATTGAGAAATGACAGCAGGTTTCTTCTTGAAGTAGATGGAAAAATCCTCAGTCTTGTAGGAGCATTAGTTAAAAAAAAGTGTGATTTGCCACACTTACAACGAGCTCCAAGCATTTCCATAATCCAACTTTAAGTGATAATAAACATCAAACTTCATCAAAGACATGAATTCTGGAATTCATATTTATTATGTAAGCAACTTTACCCAAAGAAAAATGCTAAATTTGTCCAAATAATAATAATTGCATTTCAAAACAAAGAAAATAGATCTTTTGCATATTAAAAAGCAGCTCGTGTAATTAGTTATTAATGTAATTTCTTTCTTTTACTTTCACTGGTGTTGTACTGTATATTTGCATAGAATCTTCACTTGAATTGAAAATCTGCAATCATGCTTGTTTTGAAATATGTCACTTTCCATAAACCTCTCTCTGCATCAGAAGATCTATTTGGTTTCTAATGGGACAAAAATATCTTCTCCATGTTTTTACTTGACTCAGTTTGCTGGTTTAATTTTTATTTACATTTCAGTTTTAAGCTGGAGAAATCAATCAAAATTAACTACCAAAATGCTACTGTCACGGGTCAAACTGCATGGCCAAACTTTCAGCAAGCTGCAATGTGCAGAGTATAGATAACTACCGATTTCTGTCATATTTCCAGGTATCAGCACATCTTCCTAACTAGGGACAACATAAATTTTACATCAGCACATTTCCTAGATAGTTTTCAATGTTGGAAGCCTTAGCCAGAATGTAGATCTGGCCTCCTGATGCTGCAAATGACGCAGGCAGTGTTGGAAAAACATAGTAGCTATTGTTAATCTTGCGTCCTCCAGCTACCCCCAAAGTATGAATACAATGTTGTATAACATGGATAAAGATACATATGTAATTAAAAAGCCTTTAGAACTACCTTCTTAACTGTTTAATAGGTTTTCTTTTTCTTTTTTTTTTTTTTTTCAGTGGTCTGGTTAGGAAAATTAAAAAAGCTAACTTCTACTTTACATAGTTTCATTAAGAATCTTCAAAACTGTGCTACTCACAGCAACAGCCATTTTAAGGAGTCAACAATTCGCCCCAGATTTTTTTTTTAAACATTTGATTTGAAAATTTGCCTCCCTGTCAATATAGTGTGAACAAAATAGAAAATAACCCCCAGTGACAAAATAGAAAATATCCCTAGTAAAAATCTTCCTTTTTTCTTTTTTTTTTTATTTTTTTAAATCAAACTGACAGAAAACACGAGATGTGAAGAAATTGCTGTCGACAGAGTAAACAGAGTGCTGCTGATAAGGCCTTTAACCTTCACTTTTCAAAAATATATTTTTTATTAATCAAAACAGGAGTTAATGAGGACTTACTACAGTTTTTGACTCTGGCCTAAATTGCTTCTGCATAGCTAATACAAAGACTTAATTTCCGGTGAAAGGCAACATATTTGTTTTTACTGAATTTTTATGGATTAGGATTGCACATAATGAGATCTTTCTCTAAGAAGAGGGTTTCTTTTTTTTTAGTTCAAATGTTTTGTGCAAGCAAATCTATGCACTGTAGAATAAATATTTCATGAAAAACTTTTGTTATCCAAAGAAATTTTTCTTTAATGAAGTACACAGAACATTTTTTTTCCATTATCATAACTATCGTATTCATTGAAGTCTTAAAATGTTGCCGTTCTAGCTTTACTATGTACTTTCCAGTAAATAATCTTGACTTACACAAAACATCTGAAACTCATACAAAAAGAATACTGGGTCTGAGAAAGAGTATTTACAAAATAGCACAGTATTTATTAAAAAGGTGTGGTTGTATGTTATGTGACAGAAGAAAACTGACTCTGCTGTGATCTGCTGTAAAGCTTGAGCTGCATCAGGTGAAGGGCTGAAAAACATTTTTAAATTCCAAACCCATGATATTTTACTCATAAAATCCACCATTACCTTATGATCTTAAGCCATTTAATCATAAATTAGAAGTTACATATATGAAAAAATATCTTCTACATTGACATGTATATACTTTTATAATAGGTCAAAATTAATCTACTCAGTTTGGGCAAACATGTCTAAAACCGCTAGGTCATTCACCACATAGTGAAAAATGCATATGCGTAAAAAATCTTTCATACAGAGCCAGACAGTTCTTAAGGGGCAAATGATACTCCATGTAAAGATTGAGGGACAAAAGATACAGTACACATTTTTCCATAATAACCTGGGAGACTGAGACGTTCTATTAACCAGAATTTCCTTAACTTACATAGTTTACTGTGTAACTGGCCCTGTTGAAGGGTACAGAACTTGTCTTGCATTGAAGTTCTCTTTATTATTAGCAAGAAGAATCTTTGGGAAATTTTTGTTTTTAGAGAAGCACACCCATGTATGCATTGTGTTAATACTAAATATCACAATCAGTATTTTACTGGATCGTAAAAGAGGTTTCTTTCATGGTCTTCTCACAGAATAGTATTAACGAAAGTGATACTGTTAGGGTATAGGCTAGAAAAAGACAGACCTGTCTCTTCTGTCCTGAAGGGTTTATCTTGTTAAAGTAAGTGCAATAAAGAATTGCTCAGTAATGCTGAGTTTGGAAGTGTGTGGTAAAGGAAAGGTCCCTATACAGGTTATTTAAGGCCATAACTCCAAATCTTATTTGATTAATCTTATCTATTTTACCAAATCATGCTAAACAATCTAAAACAAAATGATTGCACAGTAAAAAAAATATCTATTATTAACAATGCAACTATGCAGATATTACTTTTTAGATGAAAGAAAAGGAATCATGATTCTAGGTGGGGAAAAAAAAGTCTGTATTAAAAGATTCATGCAATTTCTGCTTTTTTTGTTAAAGTATCTTGACAGCTTTTCTGTTGGTAGTGTGTGGAACACCAGTGATGACCTCTCTTCAGTATTGAGCCAAAGGACATGTGGAAACAGGTTCTCCTGTTCAGGCTGTGGAATAATTAGACGTCCACTAAATGGAGATTGCTCCTGCTCAAGGGATGCTTTTTCATATTTATGGGGAAAAAAACTCTGCATAAAATTTAGCAGTTCTGCTCCCCAAACTATCTACATTCTACTTTCATTTTTTCTTTCCTGTTTTCCTTTTTATAGGCACACTAAGCATCCCTTCCTGGGTTCAGCAGTAGCTGTCATTTTTCTCTTTCTTAGTAACTGGTGCAGTGCTGTGTTTCTGACTTTCAGTCTGGGAACAGTGCTGATAACACCAACGTTTTTAGTTGCTGCTCAGTAATATTTACTCTGACCAAGGACTTTCTGAGCCTCATGATCTGCCAGGGAGGAGGGGAAGCTGGGAGGAAGCAGAGACAGGACACCTGACTCAAACTAGCCAAAGACATATTCCATAGCACAGCACATCATGCCCAGTATATAAACTGGGGGCGGTTACGCAGAAGGGTCAGATCACTGCTCGGGTGGGGCTGGGTATTAGTTGGCAGGTGGAGAGCGGTTGCATTCTATTCCCTTGTTATTTCCCTTATCATTATTATTATTGGTAGCAGCAGCAGAGGTTTGTGTTATACCTTAGTTACCGGCCTGTTCTTGTCTCAACCCGTGGGAGTTACGTTCTTTCGATTCTCCTCCCCATCCCTCTGGGAGCAGGAGGAGGAAGGGGAGGAGTGAGCGAGCAACTGTGAGGTTCTGGGTTGCCAGCTGGGCTTAAACCATGACACATTCACAGAAAATGTTATTTCCTTTTCAGGACTTCTCTTACAAACTGTCAGACAATTTCCCCTGGAATATGTATTAGATTTATCTCGAGATTATAAATAAATAATAGCAGAGATAGTATCAAACAAGTTGCCCAGTGAGAAAAAACAAACCAAACCAAACAAACCAAAAAAATCCTACCAAACAAAACAGCATAAAACACCAAGCAGGACTAGAAGATGGAGCACATCATGTAATAGTAGCAGTCAGCCAGCAATTTGGGGGTTCAGTATTATGAATGTAATCACATGGTAATCCGTATGGTGTACATTTAACTGTATATAAATAGCTTTCTATGCATAATCCATGTCTGGTGTGATCATAGGCTTAAAGTTTTACGCCTGAATTAGTTTAAGTTAGCACATACTAGATATCAAGACTGCATATTGCTTGAGTTTTAACTTTTAATCAGTAGCATGTTCAATTAGCAACGTAATAACATGACCTCATTTTACATCAGGTGATATCTGCATTGAGAATTAGGAAAGATCTCTTCACTGAAAGAGTTGTCAAGCATTCGAACAGGCTACGCAGGTAGGTGGTTGCATCACCATCTCTGTAGATATATAACAGATGTTTAGATGTGACGCTTAAGGACATGGTTTAGTGTTGGACACGGCAATGTTAGGTTAATAGTTGGACTCAACCATCTTAAGGGTATTTTCCAACCTAAATGAATCTATGATTTATGAAATGCATTTGTCCAAAAATAAGTTTCTTAGTTTTTCAGGGAATTAAATTTGATACAGATTCCAGGTGCTTCTAGATTAGAACAGAGCAATAGTTTTTGCCAACAGTTTTTGCCATTGTAGGCTTCCATCTCAGCTGAAATGTATTTACTGGATTGATATTTTTCTAGTAAGAAAAGTAATTGAATCTGCTATATTAGCTTTGATTCAAACACTGAATTGGGCTTTCTCATTTCTATTTTTATGGATTAATTGCTTTTATTTCAATATTAATTGAATCTCAGGTCTGTTACAGGATTAACAATCCTTTGCCTATGTCCTTCATCCCTATCTTCCACGGGGATGAAATGAACTAATACCAGTTTTGAAAATATTTTGAAACATGAGGCTGCACCACAATTGGTCTAAGTAATTTCCAAAGCTAGTCAAAGTTTGTCTGACAGTGTCAGAATGAAGTTCACCTTCATTTTTCCTAAAATACATTACATATTTGTGTGTTCTTTGGAAACTTATCTTCTTAAAAAGTTTGTTTCTGTTTTGTTTCAAAATGTGAGGCTTTCATCATACTCAATTTATAAACAGATTAAGAGAACAGGTTGACAAAATTGACAGTATCATAGTAGTGTTTTTCCAAAGATACTTACTGCAGCATGGGTCTTTACTACAAAATATTAAAAAAAAAATGCTTAGGAGGAAGGCATGGGTATTCAGTTCTTCTGTTGTAGAATAAACATAGTTTTCTTCTGGGCTCTGTCTGATTGTGATTGAGATCTTCAGTGATCAATAAAAAAAATACTTTTAACAGATATTGCTTTAATTTTTGTTTCTTTGCTTCTTGCTATTTTTATTTGTAAGTAGTTTGCACAACATTTTTGAGGCTTACGTTACATGAACTGATTAAGTACTACTTCAGCAAGGTTTTTAATTTCATTTGAATGGTAGTAGTCCTTACATTTCATTCAATATCACAGCTAGATACTTTCAAGGCATATTCTAGCTTTGCATGGACTTGCAATATATTATACTGAATATCTTTGCTGCTAGAGTCCATCCCCTCTCACTTTTTCTGTATGGAATACTACTGCCATGGATGTTTTGGGTTTTTTTTTTTAGATTAGGTGTGTTGTCCCTTCTCAGACACATCTCTTTCTCAGAGCATTATCTGTTTCTTTTATGCCTTTCCTGAAATTATATGGTTAAACTGAAAAATAACATTCAACATAATGACATACCTAGTGACTTTTGCGAGCTTACTGTCATAAGAATATTTTATTTACTGAGATTAAGCAGTTCCAAAAGTGACGTTGAACACCTTAATATTAACTCCTGTTCACCCAGAGAATTACCAAGTGAACTTTTGGCAATTGTTTATTATTTCTGGTTACCTTGTTCTTATGCACTTTTTAACTCACACCAGTGTTGGCAATGTGGTTATTGTCAACTTCCTTTAATGAACTTATCCAAGTGTATCATTGAAAATTTAATTTAATTGCATCCTCTCCTTTTCCTCTACAACAATTCTTTTAAAAAATAAAATAAATTTATTTTAATATAACTTGACCATATATTATTCTTGCATTTCAAAATCATGGTGATTCGTTATAACAGAATACCAATCAAGGGGTTTTTTTTGTTTTGGGTTTTGTTTGTTTGTTTGTTTGTTTTTTCTTTATTTGATTCCTTTTTCATTGTTTCCCCTTTTTCTGAGGTAAAACTTGAGAGTCATCTACTTTTCAGGTAGTTTTAGGCAGCTAGAACTTTGGTCAGATGTTTAGGGTCTTCTCCTTCTGTGTCTGTTTGTCAGACTATGTTTCCTCAGAAGTCTTGAATATTTGTGCAAATATTCAGTACCTGAGCACAAGAGGAATATTAGTTGTACAGCACATGGCTCCTCACACGACATGTTGTGTGTTTGATTCTGCATCTCTACGTAAGCAGATGCCTCAAAGCTGTACAAAAATTGTGATGGTGTTCTGATTTGAACGTTTCAGAGAAATTTTGAAGTCAGCAGGAAACCCAGAATGAAAATTGTACATTTACAAAGCCTGAAAGATTGAGTTTTCTAAACAGCTGGCACTTTAAAGTCCAGAAAAATTAGTATGAAATGTAAAATTCTAGTGATGTTGTGAAGATGCTGCAGAAATATTATGATTACAGCAAACTCTAATTTAAAAAATGTGGAGTGTTTCTTGACATAATCATGAGACCCTTTTCATGCTGAAATCTGTTTTAGTTTGTGAAACTTTTATAAATCAATTTGTAGGGCAAAGAAGTCACTTTTTTGTATTTAAAAATCATCTTTTAAGGTGTTTTCTTGGCAAAAAATATTTAAATTCTCTAAAGAGAGCTAAAGAGCTCTCTTTTTCCCCCATATGATTGGTATGCTTTGTCAGTATAAAGCAGGGTAAGAGCTGAATTCAAGCTTTCCTTTCTTTAGATTGTCTTGGACAAATTAGACAGCCCTTCTCAGAAAATGGGCGCCTACTTCTCTTACTTATTTCTTGCAAAGTTTGCACCATGCATAATGTATATCGGGGATAATGTCATCATCTGATTTAAAAAGCTTTAATGGGAAAAGCAGGCTTTATTGCATAAGTTTCAAAGCCATTATGCAGTATTTCTTTCAACAGCCAAGACACTGTAACTTTCAAGTCCTAGATGGAATACAGCTGTTCATCTTGCCAATAGCTCAGCTTGCTCATGCTTAAGAGGTTGTTGCTGTGATGCCAGGAAAACAAAAATCTGCATTATATTTTGCTTGGATGATCAACCTGAAAAAATTGAAGATTCATTGAAGTAAATTGAGATTCATTGTGAAACACTTGTATTTCATTGTTATTGGCTATTGTGTGCTGACATGCAACAGATGAGAAATTGTATTCTGCTCCTTTTCTCACAAGATAAGGAGCGAATTTTGTGGAGCTCAATACTTTTTCTTACTGCCTGTGAGCATATGTTTCCTTCCACAAAGATGACATCTTCTCTAACTTTCTCAGCTTGTGCAAAGCGCTGTAAGCACAGTGACCAAAGTGAGCCAGAATCCAGCCACAAACACAGAGATTGATATGTTTTCAGATGTATAAAATCTGTTCTTATATAAAATTATTCAAAAGACAGTTTGAGGATAAAATTTTAATCAGGGGGTTGAAATTTATGACAAGACAAATTTTTATCATGCTCTGTATCCAGTTGCATCACTGTCAATACTCCCTTGCTCTCTGTCCTGTCCACAGATATTGTTGGGATTATGAATCTGTGTTGTTCTGATTTAACACTGAAATATCTCCTCCAAGGAAAAAATAATCTACTCAAATTTCATTTTTTTAAATTGAACTAAATCTAGTCCTTGAATTTATTTTCTTGTTTCAATTTTTTAATATTAATTGGTAACTGTTGGTCATAAAGATTGTGGAAAGATTATTTTGAAAGAACTTGAAAATTGTAATAAGGTTTAAGGTTTTATTGAAGTTTAAAATTAAGTTTTGTTAGTGATATTTCTGTATAAATTATTCACAGAAGGCCATAATGAATGAATAATTTTTAATTAGATGATAAAATCTTCTGCAGCAGCCTATCACTGTGTTTAATGATCTAGAAACAGATCAAATTTTGAGTTTGAAAAGCAAAGGACTTCTTCTCAAAGTCAAATTAGCAGGCAATTATTAAACTGCTCATTGTAATTAAATTGCTATCAATACAGTTTATTCCCCCAAACATACAGTGTATTATGATGTACAAAGCTTATAAAATGGCAATAAAATGAACTCCAGACAGTGAGATTTTTAATGAAAATACAGTGCCATTTATAAGCTGTTACTAGCATTGGAAAAAAATGAGCCATGAATAATAGGCTTTTGAGTCTTAAAATTAACAGATAATTGAATGCTGTATATTGGAACACAATAATGATTGCTTGTTTCTATTAATAAACATATTTAAGTTCTCTCAAGAAAAAAATATCCACTTTCTTTGCATCTTGGTCCTCATGTGAGGTATTAGAATTAATTAAAAATAATTATTAAATCTTTCAAAAAAAAAAAGGGAGGAATTAAAAAGCCCTTAAAAATTCTTCTGCAAAATCACACTGCTTATGGAATGGTTTATGAAATATGGTAAATGTTTGTCTTAATCTTTCCTGTTCCCTTTAACATTGAGTATTGTATCATCTTAAAGAGGTATGTCCCAGGGTGTAATAATTGTACTGCAAAGTTCTACCTAGCATCAAGCCTGTTTCCTCCTAATTAAACTAAAGAACATTTTGTCTCTTGCTAGCATGGAAGAAAAAGAGCAGTATTTTTGTCCTTTATGTTGGATTTTTGGTTGATTGGTTGTGGGTTTTTTTTTGGGGGGGAGGTGTGTTTGTTTCTTGTTGTTGTTGCATAATAAAGACTGTTACGTCTCATTTCTCTTAATTTTAGAATGAAATTTGTAAGCTTTCATTTTCTTCACCTGATGTCATTTTTCCTTTATCAATGTGAGTCCTGCACTTGTGTGCGGGAAAGGATGGTTGTCAGCTGTAGCTGCAGCTTATCTCAGCAGCCTTGACAAAATGCAAACATCTGAGACACACCTGTGTTGTTTTCAGGTTTTTTGGCTACTCCAAAGGAACTTGTGCTCCTATCTAGTTTCATTTTCTACTTAATGCATGCTAAGATATTGTCTGATTTATTGTTTTTGTTGGGGGTGGGGTGTGCTAAATAATACAAGGAATTTAATTGCATAGAGTAGTGCACAAATAAAACACAAAACTTTACTTATGAATTATCAGGCTGCTATTGTGTATATGTTGAGGGAATTATCAAATAATGGAATGAAAATGATTGCTGTTTGTTTCTGTATAAATAACTCAGAATAAACAAGTTGTGGAATTCCAGAAAAACAGTTTCTCCAAAGATGAAATGCTCAAATTCCTTCCACTAGTTGAAAACTACTCTTCAGATAGAAGTTGTAGTTGCTATTTCAAGATCTTGTTGAAAGCATGGATAATGGAAGAAAAATTTGCAGACAAAATTTTATGGAAGTTTTTACTGCATAACTCTTGGACTATTTTCAGTTTCACACTTGCCACTGAATTGGAGCCTGGCACTGCTAATATAGAGGTCTTGCACCTTCTTTCTGCCAAACTGGAGCCATTTTAACCTGCACAGTTTGTTTTATGAAATGTTTCAGCAGTTCTATAGAGCATAGTGCAGTCATAAGTCAATAATTTCATAAAAATTGATGCAGAAGGTTTCTCAATATCTGTCCTCCTCTGTGAAGAGGAAGAAATATCATTTGGCTTACAGGTCGCAGTCTGTGCTGTCTTCTTGCTAGCTGGCTGTTGTGGGGTTTTGGTTTGTTGGGTTTGGGTTTGATTTTTTTCTTTTTTCTTTCTTTATGATCCTTAAAAAATCATGTACTTTATTTCAAAAGTGAAATTAAATCTAATGATCCTACTGCTAAGTAAGTAATATTATTATTCATAAAATCAAGGGAGCTGCTAAGTTACTGGGAAATAAAAGTGACAAAAAAAATGGTGTAGTATGTGAAGTTGAGAATCCTACTTGTAAGGAGTAGCAGGAAGAAAACAGAAAGTAAAAATAGGGAGCTGAGAAATTTACCAAACTTTATTTGTTCTGTTTTGTTACATAGAAAAGAAACGAAAACAAAACCCCAAACTGTGTAGAAATCCAGTAACTTCTCACAGTCAGCTTTTCACAGATGGCTCAGGGAAAGCACAAACACAAACTCTTGGTTCCCACTCAAGTACTGTTTAGGAATCTTGATTTCATTACCCTCTTTTGCAAATAACTCTTTATTTTGATTGTAATCTTTCAGCATTAATAACTACAATACAGTGCCTGTCCCTGACACAGGATTATTCTAATTCTCTCCTGCTTCAGCCACTGAATCAGAGCATATTTGGTAATGATTTTGCACATTAAGCGCATGTTCTTTCTTTTCCTGCTGCCAGCCTTTTTTTAGATGAAAGTGAGAATCAAATAAACTATACATAATTAATGGAAAAATAAGTACTTATGTTGGCATGAATTTTCAGAAATCATAATCATTTAGTTTCTTAAATTGAAGCTCCAAAATATATGCCTGACGTGGTTTAGGCCTGCCACACAGCCCACTCACTGCCTCCCCGAACCCCTTGGTTCCCAGAGGGAATACAACTCCCACAGTTTGAGGTAAGAACAGTACAAATCACTACTATTACAATCAATAATAATAATAATGATAAAGGAAATAACGAGAGAAGAGAATACAGCGGCTCACCACCGACCGATACCCAGCCCCACCCCAGCAGAATCTCCAGCCCTTCCGGGTAACTGCCCC
>WYDI02042441.1:0-12630 GCA_009867235.2 Psittacus erithacus
AGCATTTGCCAGTGAAAACTGAGGCAAAGAAGTCATTAAGAACCTCAGCCTTCTCCAAATCCAGGGTAGCCAGTTCTTCTGATAACTTCCAGAGGGGGCCTACATTGTCTCTAGTCTGTCTTTTATTTGCAATGTACCCAGAGAATCCCTTCCTGTTACCTTAGTGCATATTAATCCTAATTAGTGCAAATCAATCCTTTTCTAAAAGGAAAAAGCACTAGCAGTATAACCACTCAGTTCTGCCATCACTGCGACCACAGTGAGGAGGAGCATAGAAGGAAAGGAAGTGCATTTGCTTTAAGCATTCAATATAAATTTCAGTTGAAGAACTTGTGTTTGGAGGCAAGGCCTTACAGTTCTTGTGATGTCTGCCTTCTATTAAGCTAATCCAATATGCCTCATTTTTTCATTTAATCTCTGAGTATAACACTTTCCTTTCATACCAAACACAAATTATTGAGCTTTGTTAGGCTGATAAGCCTACTCTGAATTGAACACTTTTGCACTGAGGCTCACTACAGAGTCAGAAGTCATCATCACTTCCTTTATCAAACATTCAGCCACTATACTTATGAATAAACATTTAGGACATAAATGAGCAAAGTACTAAAAAAATTGCTTAATTCAAGGCCTGTCTTGTTACAACAAACTCACATGCCTAAAACCAAATATTTGTTACAACACATGTTGAAGAGTTTTGCCTAAAAAGCTCCTCTGCAGAAAAAAGAGATAAAATCCTCCACTCACTGAGCTGGGGAAGGGCCCAAGGTAGGCTAGAAAACTGCATGCTCTTGAGAAAACTGTGGAATTACACGATTCATTAAATGGTGATCTCATTCAATATTCCTACTTTCAGGAGATTTTTACTGTTGAAAAATCAATGTCTTGATTGATATTCCAATCAGCTTTCCTTTTCATCTCTAGGCAAATGGCATTAATATTGAACTGCTCTGTAGTAAGGTTTTGATCTATTAGCATGCTACATTGCTGTATAATTAGAGGCTTTTTCACTCTCTCCTTAGTTTCATAACCTATTATATTCAAGACAGTTAAAAATGTCTAGTTTTCCAGATATGCAATTAACTTGTTCTTTTAAATGAGGGTCATGCACATTTCATACTTGTATCATACCAATCATGTAATTTTTATTTTTATATTGCTCTTTTACTGCATTTAAAAAGATGGAGAAAATTCAGAGCTGAGTCTAAAGGAAACAAGATCACTATCAATGACCTCTTTTTCTGACCTCGCTACTTTTTAATTTCATGTACTCCCTGGGCTAAATTAGCCCTTGCTGTAACAACATGGAAGTAAAACAGGATTGCAGCTGGATGAAGTTGATAGAGAGTGTCTAATTCTTTCACCCCATGAGGACTAGGCACAAGATATAGCAAAAGGGAAATATCTATAACTATTCTCTCTCTCTCAGATACGTTTATGGTGTTTTTGTGTAACTTAAGTCACTTCACAGCAGTCTAAATTATGCTGAATGGTGTCCTGAAAGAGATCTCAGCTGTGAGATACCTTTTTGACTCTGCCATAAAAGCAGGGCGGGGAGAAATTAGTTCAAAAGCACGAACCATAGAATGCTTTGGGTTGGAAGAAACCTTAAAGACCATCTAATTCCTGCCCCTCCTGCCATGGGCAGGTGCAAGCAGCCTAGGGATTCTCTACACTGAAACGAGGCCTTATGAACCACTGTTTTTAAATATTCTATTAGGAAAATTGGCACAAATTTGGAGGCTTAATGACTCACTTGAAACTATTTATTGATAAGCAATGTGCATACCTCTCAGCTCTCTGAATATTATAGTGCAGTTCTCATACAGTACTCTCTAAACTGTACTTCATTAGCACTTCATTAGAATCATATTAAGTTCTTTTTGTAAAAAAACAAATAACTTCTTTTATTTCTTTATTTTTTGAAACCATACCTTCATGGCTGTGAGGAAAAGGAAAGAAAAGCAAAAGCATTAACTCAGCTTTTTGGCAAGCATCCCATCTTAGGCAGGGTATGTCAGAGCAAGGTTGGTTATCTGATTAATTTCTTTAAATACTCTGGGGTACCAGATGTGCAGACACTGCTGATACTGTCCCAAATTAATGTGATCTTGTATAATTTTTGTGGAGTTTGTCCTCTTGTGACAAGCTAAAGTGTGCCAACGCAATGAAAACACCAAAGCACACACAAATGCTGCATGTTGTCTTCCCAATAAAAGAGGAAATAAATTTTTAAAGAATGAATGAAAGATCAGTTCAAAAAAAAAGAGGACAGCCCTGCCATGTTTTGCATTGAGGTCATCGATGTATTTTTCTCTTCAGGTATATTTATATTCTTATGAAGGAAGCTATCACTGCAAAATTAAATCTTTGACAATACGTTTTACTGAGTATTCTCAGCAGCAGAATATTTTGTCACTTCTCATCATTTAATACCCTTACTTTTATACAAATAAAGGGCTCTTGGAAATGAAAGAGCTGCTTGAAACACTTTATTTTTGATGGATCGTTGTGTACACACGGGTATTAGAGCCACTGCTATCAACTAAATGCTAACTTATTGGTGTCAGTATTTGAAAAGAAATCTACCTTTTTTTTTTTTTCCCTGCACTATGGTGCTGAATCTGGCTTTACCTAGTCCTTCATGAAATCAGATTTAGAAAACATAATGGTGGTTTTTCCTCTCAGATAACTTTTAAACCCAAGGGCTAAACTTTCAACCAAAGTGGATGACAATAGGAACATAGGTACAACCTGCCATTATTGCACTGTTAGGGGGAGAAGATTATAGAGAATATGAATGAGACAAAGATTATGATTTGCTAATGCCATCACTCATCTACTTACTGCAAGTCAAAGACAGCAAAGTTTATTTACCTTAGCCGAAGCACAAAGAACTTATCAGTGCTCAATTCATTAGACTGCCTAACTGTATCCATATGGTTTGATTGAAAGCAATGGCACAAAACAAACCTTGGTTCAAATATGTAACTTTCTATTTCAATTGACCTGTTACACCATAGATTAAGTTGGAGAATCATTAAATGCATAGCCAGCATTGTTCAATATCACCATGGACTACTAGTACTGTTTTTCTTAGTTTCAAAACAGACATTCTAGTTTCAAATTACTAACTTCTTATCTGAGTTTTTTGGCCATCCAAATTCAAATATCTGAAAGGGTTTAGAGATCAAGGAACTGTCTAGCTGTTGAAGCATCAAGGTTATTTATAGAGGATCAGGTTAGGTACCTGAATGTTGAACATATAAAGCAGGGGAAATTACTCCTCCTCTCTTTTTGTCCTTAGGTAAAAGTTCTTATTAATAATTTCTCAGTTAATCTTGTCTTCTGTCCTCTCCCCTTCAGTCCACTGCTTTTGTATTTTCCACCCATTCTTGGTTATGTTACTCCTTAGACTGTCTGTTAACAGTTGGAATTACCTCCTAGGAAACATAGAATATTCCACTTATTTTCCTCCTTCAATCTCTCTCAACAAAGCATAAGTATTTCAAATTATTCCAGTTCTGAAGTCCAAATACACAGAAATTTTGAAGACTTCTTGGGAACCAGGAAAGGGAGTTTAGTTTAAGGCAGTACAGTGGAAACATTGCTCTAATAATTAATGAAACCCCACAGTTAATAACGTAAGGGGGTCTAGATTAAACATGAGCAATAGTAATCCAAGCTAAAATAGCTTGGATTCCCTATAAAATAGGGAAGAGTGTTAATGCTGGACAGAAGTCATTCTCATTCCTCACATGCTGAGCCCAAGGTGATGTGATATCAGGCTTAGAGAGAGAAACAAAAAACAAAATAAGGGACAGAAAATAGAAGTCAGAAATAGGTGAAGCTGCAATAGAAGAGAAATGAGAGAGGAAAGAGAATAGAAAAGCAGATAAAAGCTGAGAGTTTATTTCACACATCAAAACAATGAATCATGACAAGTAAATTTATTTGCATTTGACAAGGTATGTGCTCTCCAAGCATCAGATACACAGTTATCTGTTATCTAGTTATCTGGCACTGTGCCTCATCTGCAGCACCTACTGTATCCTGAATCAGCTGAATGCCACAGCTCTATCACAAATACAGATCCTTTCTCAGATTAAGCTCAAAGAATGCACCATTCAATTCCCTTCTTGTTCCCTTATGCATTTTTATTGCCATTAAAAAGAAGTCTGCATGTGAAGCTGGGAAGGAGCCATAGCCCTCTTCAACAGATGTTTCAATCCAGGTCCACAGAGCGTGGTTCTTTCAAATGATAAATGCAGCTCTTAAGAGTAATACTGTATAGCAACATACAAGTACTGTATAGATAATGAAAAAAACCCACCTCCTCTATGCTGTCCTGCACTTCCTGATGGTGATGAATCTGAAGTGCAAGGGGCAAATAAAAAATCTATTCCTGTTGGTTCTTGACCTAGCTCTACCAAACACCAGCATAGTTTATTATATGGCTGACCAAAGAGAAAAAGGTCTTAAGAGAACAGTAATACAAAAACAGTCCCTCATCTTAGATGATTAATTATTAACATTTTTAAGCAAGTTGTTGGGGAAAATGTCTTTAATGGTTTCTCTTTTACATTCAGATCCTCTTTCTGTAACAAACTTAGACATGCATTTATGTCAGAAAGTAATCTCTGATTGGTAAATCCTTGAAGAGCAATCTCCCTTCAAATTTTAGCCAGTTTAATTCAACAATATATTTAAATATATTATGTAGGACAACAGTTACTTGGAGTGTCTATTTTCATCTCCCTCTGCTCACATTGTTCTTTCCCACTCTTCTTTTCTCTTTTTAGGTAAATGGAAAGTGGCCCTCCAGTGAATGTTCTCTGGGTTATTTTACATCAGTCCTGACTTATACTTTGCTTGTACCAGCAAAAATAATGAGTGAATTTAAAAAAGACTTCTGCACGCTCAGTGAACCATAACTCTATATACCCTGAACATGCATTACTTTCTTTTCCCACCCTGTCAAGCACAAACATTTAAAATGATTGAGTCAAAGTTTGCTATTAAATATCCCTCATGTCTGAATTTACCAAACATTTTGTTTCTAACATTTATTTAGTTGTTTCATTTTGTACTTCATGTGCAATCTAGACGCACAGGCCAAAATTACTTTAATACTCAAATGCTCATACTTACTAGCCATTTGTATGCTCTGTTCAGGTCCTGGGGGCACTGTATATATGGACACTTTGATGTATGAGATAATAATTCAGTTTAAAATCACTCTAGTTTTGCTTTTTACAAAGCTTTCCCTGTTACAAAAATGTTATTGGCAGGGCATGTCTTTTTACATTTTACCATTAAATAACAAGAGGTCTTATATCAGAATCTACTTACATATTCCAATACACTTGAGAGTCTTTCTATTCATCCAAAGGCTGTAGATTGGTTTCATGGGTACTATTGTTGCTTCATGTGCTAGGGCTACATATTTTAGAGGAAGAATATTAGTATATTTTAGAGAAAGAAGATTTTTTTTTTTAAGTTTGTAGTGATTTATTTAAAATATACTAACATTCTGCTTTTCCACATCAATTTGTGTCTGATGTATTAGTCTTTTACATTTTTAACCAAGGCTTGTCAATATTTTAAATGCGCACTTTCCCTTCCCTACACAGTTCACTGGAAGCCAAAATAAAAGTCTGAAATAGTTTTCACCTTTATGAACATCTGTGTATCCAGACACAAAACTTCCCCTCTGGACTAGGCAGACATTAACACGCAATCTACATTTACAGTTCATCATATATAAGGCTTCTAAGGAGGAAAACATTTAGTGGTAAGTACAAAGGCAACTGCATCCCCAGCAAAACACTGCCCAGTTTGCAGAGGTTCTCATGCACTTTCTATCAGGTCAGGCATTTGCCCAGCCCTTCTTTTGAACTGCTGCAATCACATTACACCTGCCTCTCTCCCCATGCTCCATGCTCCTGTATCAACAGTGGCAGAAGGCAAACCCTCCTCAGGTTGCGTGTTTACCTCATGCCCTGTCCCGTGTTAGAGGAAGCACTTCCGCCGTCATTCATACCCCTATCCCTCATTTCGTTCTTCCTTTAACCCCAAACCAACAGCACGAGTGAGGGAGCGGCTAGATAGCAAACGACAAGCACAAAGGAAGAGGCGGCTGCCGCCTTCCCCTCAGCGACGCCAAGGGGGGGGACGACGGAGGTCGGAGGTCTGACCCAGTTAGGCGGGAGCGGGGAGGGGGTCGCGGGGCGCGGGGGAGATGCCGCGTCCATCCTCTGAACTGAAGCGGGGACCGCCCGGCGCCGCCCGGCCCCTGCGGGTCACACTGTGGCTGCCCGCGGGCCTGCAGCGCTGTGCGCGCTCTCGGGTCCCCAGCAGGCCCGCACGCACGGGCTAGTCGGAGTAAGGGGGGTAAAATGATCGGCTTCCTCCGGTAAAGGGCCCTGAGAGAAAGCCTGAATAAAACTAACAGGGCAGTGACAAAACATCACAGTCACAGAATAGCTTGGGTTGGAAGGGACCTTCAAAAGTCATCTAGTCCAACCCCCATGCAATGAGCAGGGACATCCCCAACTAGACCAGGTTGCCCAGAATCACATCCTCCCTGGCCTTGGATGTCTCAGGGGATGGCGGATCCACCATCTCTCTGGGCAACCTGTGTCAGTGTTTTAGCACCCTCAGTGTAAAGAATTCAATTTTTATCTCACATCCAGCCTTAATCTCTCCTCTTTTAGTTTAAAACTGTCACCCCTTGTCCTATCAGAACAGGCCCTGCTATAAGGTCTTTCCCCATCTTTCTCACAGGCCCCTTTTAAGAACGGAAAGGCTGCAATAAAGTCTCCCCAGAGCCTTCTCTTCTCCAGGCTGAAATATAAATTATTTAAAAAATTCTTTAACTATAGCCCTCTGTGTTGCAACTCTCTGTGCTGTCAGGAGGCTGAAGGAGCTGTATCAGATCATCTTGAAGCTGGGCTCATTTTTGTGCAGTTTCAGATACATGCAGCTGAGGGAAGCCAACCTCTCCTGCAAGGTCCACGGTAAAAAAAGCAGCGTTATGATCTGTGCCCTTTCCTGTGTGAACGTGAAAGTAAAACCATGCTTCTAGTTGTGGACCTATCTGTGACTGTAGCTGGAGGCAATGGAGGGTAAAGCTGTACCTCAAAGGTCTACAGATATCACACGGTAGTACTCGCTTGCCTCAGAAGGTTGTTGACAGGTTATGTTCATTAATTTTTGTGTGAGTCACACTGTTACTAAATTGATAGGACTGCATAAAAGCCTACCAGTGAACAAAAATAAATAAGAACACTTCTTCTCCCTAACTCACCATCTGCCACAAGCTTATGATACCTTCAAATTATCTCAGGTAGTTAAGGCATATTTCTATTTCTATAGACTAGTCTCACTATTTCCATGAATTTTCCTCAGAAAGTGCAAGCAATTAACATTCCATTAATACAGCCCTGGGGAACCATCCTGTATTTGATCCAGTTACCCACTTCTGTGGGGGTTTTCTAATTGCAATTAAAAAAATCATTAATTTCATGGCTCCATGGACACGGTAACAAAACTTAATGAAATACAAATACTAGTAACACTGGTAGGTAGGTAATTTCTGAATTGGTACTGAGTTTGAAGAGCATAAATACATAAATCAGACCAAACCCAGGACTAACTCCAACGGAGACCAGGAGCAGGTCTCTCAGGGGTAGGAGAAGAACAAGGTAAGCCAGCATGTTACTTCTCAGCAGTGCTTCACCATCCTCTAGACACTTTCAGCTCAGGCACTACATCTATGTTCGTAGTAGCCATTAATAGATTTCTCATTCACGAACTTGACCTAACCTGCTATAAAGCCACGTAGATTGTTAGCACTAAAGTAACCTCTAACTCAACAGCTCAGCTACCAGCTGCACAAAAAGTCACCTTTTCTCTTTGGAAACAGATTCTACAAGCTTCTTTTCATGTCCTTCGTTTTTATCCACAAGTGATACATACTTATATAATGTTTCCATGCTGCTCATGTTTTTACAGTGATATTATTTAGTAATTTTCAATATGTAGCTCTTCCATATGTTGTTCTTTCTTGTTGCCCTTCAGATCTCTGCTATTCCATCCTTTCTGAGATCAAGGAAAGAAGGGAATGCCTTGCAGTATTAGAGATGCAAACATACCATGGATGTACACATTTCCTAGTGGTTTATTTGCTCTTTTGATTGATTTCAGGAACTAAAACAGCGCTGATAAGACATTATCTTGGAACCCTC
Organism: Psittacus erithacus; assembly: GCA_009867235.2. Taxonomy (NCBI): domain Eukaryota; kingdom Metazoa; phylum Chordata; class Aves; order Psittaciformes; family Psittacidae; genus Psittacus; species Psittacus erithacus. Next base: position 8,250 of record WYDI02042441.1, read on the forward strand.
TATCGTAGTAATAGAATCATAGAATCACAGAATAGTTTGAGTTGGAAGGGACCTTCAGAAGTCATCTAGTTAAACCCCAAGTTATAAAAGTTATAGTCCCTAGATATTATTCCTGAAAGCCAAAGTTTAACTCAGAGCCTGTCACTTTATATGTGAAATTAGAAACTTTTGAATCAATTTGTATTTATTTCCATTGAATTTTAAGTGATGTACCTATTGACTAGTCATAGCAGCTGCAAGAAAATTAAGCTAACTACATTTCCTAAACACAGATACCTAACTTAATATAAAAACAATCTGTAGCAATGGCAGCAGAAATGGTGGTGCCGTATTCTCTTACTTCTGAAGTGCTGATTTAGATTTTACATTCTAAATGCAGTAGCACCCTGCCACTGAGGTGCTTTGCCCAGGCTAACTATTCAAACTAGGCTTTCAGTTAAGTGCAAGCAGTTAATTTATGTAAGTTAGCTAGGAAAATTCTAGCACGAGTGGGGAGGAGGATGAGATCCAAAGTGAATGACAAGCCTCTCTGAGGCCAGTGGATGGCAGGACCACTTCCTGGCTCAGCTAGAGCAATCCAGTCCCATTCTGTAGTAAGTAAATGGGAGCTATATCCCAAGTACATTGGGCAGCATAACCAGTACAGAGAAGAACTACCTATGTCAGCAGTGATAGTGATTGCCACTGCAGGGATCCTGGTTCATCAGTTGCAGCCTGTGCAGGAGAAGCAATTGCAAGAGTGAGGAACTGAGAGCACAGACAAGACACAAGTTTTAGAGATCAGGGACAAACAATTTGTGGATCTTGAAAGAAAGCAGTTGCACACTGTCTTTGAAGAAGCATGATTTTCTGTAAGTAAACAAGATTAGACCAAAGTCTATGCCAGACTTTAGAATCTGTTTTTTAATTCTAGTGAAACAACTGAAGTCGTTAGGTTTAAATCATATGCTAAAAGCAGGTACGATATGCAAGTATTTTCCAGATTTATGATCTGTACTGTTTAAATGAGTCTGTACTTGTTTAAATGAGAAGCCATTAGTCAAAAATTAGTCAAAGCGCAGAAAGAACTGAAGGAAAAAAGAAAAAGAAAGAAAATAAGTGACTTGCCTGCATGTCTCCATTTCTTGTCCATCAATAGCAGCACTGAAGAGTGTGGCCTCGATACTATAAATGTTATACTCAGGCTTAGTTTTATGCACGAGTCATACTGAAGACAATGGAATTTTATTTGAGTAGTTTTTATACTACTTAAGAGACCAATGTGTAGAAAGTACTTCAATACCAAAGTCAGGGAAAGCCATTTATTTTCATACTACTTCTTCCCCCGCAAAGAAAAGAAAAATACATAAACCAGATTAGAATTTTTAACTGAGGAAAACAGGCTTTTCAGCCTTAGCAATGAATTAGCTCAAATAACTGTGGCAAGTTCCATGTTGTTAATGCAGACATTCAAAAGCAAAAAAAATATTATGCTCCTGGTGTGAGGTTAAACATAGCTAGGATAAGCTTCGAATGAACACAAATGCATTTCTCTCAGTAACGGTCTTCCAGAAGATTAATGCAGAGATTTTGATTCTACAAGGACCAGTATTTTTTTTTCTTTTTTCGTTTATGAGAACAAGCAGTAGAAGTATATTTGCTGAAATGAGGTGCAATATTTGCTTAGAACTTTGCCTTCTTTGATAGGAGACTTGATATAATGGTCATAAAGAGTTTTAAAACAAAGAAATGTGAAGATATATTTTTAACTGGGTACATTGCAAAAGGAACAACATTACAAAATACAGAGGTCATGGTTTTTCTATCAGTGAGTGATCGTATATGAGTAATGAATATATAAATGGCTTATCAGCACTAGACAGCAAAAATCTGTCCGTTACATCTTAACATCCTGCAAAGAAACAAGCAACTTATTTGATCTGTTTATACCATTCTTCCATTAGCAGAGTGACTTAAATTGTGTTTCTTTTATTTCAGAACTGAAAGGATGAAAATCACTCTGTCTAGCTCTTAGAATATTGCATTTAACAAAAAAAATATTCAGATGTGCATACTGGTAGAGGTTAATGTAAGTCACACTGTTTATGAATCTCGAAGATTGAAAAAATTGTGTTCAGTCAAAACATGTTCCATCAAAGTGATAATGATGGTGTCACAACTAATCTTATATAAGGAACAAAATGACTCTACAGGGCAACACAAAACTAACATCCTATGCAACCAGGATTCTGATGGTTAATTTGGATATGAGACTCAGAAAGATACTGATCCTCCTGAAGATTTTTAGTCCATTTCCACTGGACTAAAATTGAATGAAAAAATAATGGCTATTCTGTCTGTGTTAGGGAAATGGAATTCTGTAAAATTCATGCCTTTAATACAAAGCAATATCCACTGTGATCATGGTGAGAAAAATAATCTCTTCCCAGTTTCTGACCTATGTTGAGAGGCATATAGATCCAGAAGATAAAGAACAAAACAGGGACATTACAAATCTGAATTCTGTTCCAAGCTCTCACACAAAGCTCCTGTATGACTTTGGATGAGTCACATGACATGCCTTCCATTCCCTTATGAACATTCTGCCTGTTGTTTGCCCTTAGATAACAGTCCCTGTGAGACAAAGGCTTTTGTTGTATGTTAGTGCAGCGCACAGTACAACTATGTCAGGGCTTAAATTAAAGTCTCTAGGTACAATAAATATGGGCATGTTCAGCAAAAATAAGATAAACAGCAAATGATATTGTACATGACAGTATCATAAAACAAAGAAAACGGATTGTTTGGATTTCACACTATTCAGGTGATAAAAGCAATGCTAAGTAGAGGTACATACCATAGTTTTGATTCTTGCTATTGACACCAAAATGAAGCTAGAAGGCACGTTTAGGATTTTTGTGACTTCCGCCTTGCAAAATGTAATTCAATCTATTGTATCAATTACTCTAAATTGGAGTCACAACTTTCCCTTTGATAATTGAGTTGCAAGGTTTGAAAGTAATTTGAATACCGATGCACATATTTGTCCTTCCATGCAAGTGAAATTCCCAGTAAAGCTGATAGAATTATGTGAGTGAAAGCTGAAAACTCAGGACATGTGAGAGATGGCAATTCCAGCAGTTAGGTATTACTTCCTTCTCCTCTTCTTAGATTCACCTAGTTCATTGCTGCATCCTATAAAAAACAATGAGGAGATCTCACAGCACAAGAAGAATTAACTTTTTGAAGACAACTTTATTGCATCAGAGGAGTAAGCTTCTTAATCCTTAGTTTTTCATCACTGTTAATTGAAATCTTAGATTTCCTGGGCTTTAGTTAGCAAGCTCCTGGAAATAATAATCTGACCTTGGTTTTTCCCCTTGGAGGGAAGTCTATGCAATGAAAAACACATTTGAAGAGTTTGAGGTAAGCTGTGTTGCTGAGGAAAAATAATGCATCATGCTGAAGCAGATGAATTTTCCTGAGCATTTGAGATTTCATGCTCATTTATAATATCTCATTATATCTCAGAAAATAAAGATGATGCAGAGAGGCTGCCTGCTCTAGTAAGTCCCACTATTACCTACTTCTAGTGATTCATGTGGGTGCTAGTGATATAGACAGCAGTAGCCTGGAGAACGTAAAGAAGGACTACAGAGCCCTGGCAGAGGTGGTTAGGGGCTCTGGAGCTCAGATTCTTTTCATCAGTTCTCCAGTATACAGGAGAGAACCTTAAAAAAGGTAGGAGGATTGGCCAGGTTAATAAATGGTTAGAAGGGTGGTGCCATAGCCAGGGGTATGGGCATCGTGAACACGGGACACAATTTAGTAAGCCAGGTCTACTGGGGGCTTGTGGAGCTGGTCTGACAAAGAAGGGAAAGAGCAGTTTTGGTAGGAGGCTTGCCAGATTTATCAAGAAAGCTATAAACTAGATGTGTTGGGGGAGGGGGGCATCATTCCATCCCAACACACCCAGTCAGTTGCCAGCTCCTATCATAAATGCTTGGAGCAATGTAGAGATATTCCAGCCACTCCAGCCAATGAACCGGCTTCATTTGGAGCTCGGCTCAGATGCCTCTATGCAAACACCTGTAGCATGGGGAACAAACAAAAGGAATTAGAGATGTGTGCACGTCTATGGGGGTATGGTATAACAGGCATCACAGAACATGGTGGGATGGCTTCTGTGACTGGAGTGTTGGAATGGAAGGTTACAGGCTCTTTGGAAAAGACAGGCCTAGCAGGCAGGTATGGTGAGCTGCTATTTATGTTAGGGATAGGCTGGAGAGTATGGAACTCTGTCTGGGGACAGGTGGTCAGTCAAAAGAGAGTTTGTGGGTCAGGGTTAAAGGGAGAACAGCGATGGGAGACATTACTGTGGGGATCTGTTACAGACCACCTG